>BQNB010004499.1:55722-107488 GCA_026074375.1 Tanacetum coccineum | reverse complement strand
GAATTATTTCTTCCTCCTTCGAAGACTACGAATCTCAAGAATGAAATCACGAATTTTCAGCAAAGGTTTGATGAAATGTTTAGTGAGGCATGAGACCGATTTAAAGATCTCCTTCGTAAATGCCCATACCACGGTTTTTCGAAATTGCATAAAATCAACACATTTTACAATGCGTTAACACAATCCGATCAAGATTCGCTAAATGCAGCTGCCGATGGTAATCTTTTGAACCGTACTCCTCGAGATGCTTTGACTATTATTGAGAGTAAGTCGAAAGTTCATTCTTCAAGAAACAAACCGGTTGTTTTAAAGATGAATGCTACTTCTTCTTCTACTCCTGCTTATTTACCGGAGATTACCGCTGTTACTGATGCCGTTAAAGCTATGCTTCTTCAAAACAAGACCCCTTCACCAGCTCCCGTTAAAGCTATAGAAGAAATTTGTGTTACTTATGGTGGAACGCATCCTTACTATGAGTGTCTTGCTACCGATGGCAACACTTTTAATGCTTCAGCAGCCCTAGGGACCTACAATCAAGGAGGTCCCGGATACCGTCCTCAAGGAGAAACTAATTATCGTGCTAGCAATCAAATGAGACCACCCGTTTTTCCTCAACCGAATGTGCAAAACAATCAAAATCGGTACAATCAAAATCGAGGATACAATCAGGATCGAGTAAATAACTTTAATCAAGGAAATCAGAATTATCAAGCTCCGCTTAATCAAACTCAAGTTGGACCTTCAAATGATTTCTCGAACTACATGAGAACTAATGATGTTAATATGAGAGCTATGCAAAATCAAATAAGTAATATGAAGACATAATTGAAAAATGAATTCAAGTCTACAATGATGAATCAGAACAATGAGCTAAAGAACATAATGAGCAATGAGATAAAGAACATGATGAGCAATTTCTTTCAAATGCAAAGTCCATCGGGTTCAGGATCACTTCCTAGTATTACCGTTGCTAACCCAAGAGGTGACTTGAAAGCTTTTACTACCCGAAGTGGTATTTCTTATGATAGACCTACGATTCCACCTACTTCTTCTCCTCTTTCAAAGGAAGCAAAACGTGAACCAGAGGCGACAAAGGGCAAGGTGCAATGAGTAATTAAGATTCAACCCTTAATATATAATATATATAAATAAATATATAAATAAGAGGATAAGTATCAAAAAATCTCAATTGTAATAAACCGGGAGTATGATTCCCGAGTCGTTATCCCCAACGAGGATTGCAATTGAAAGTCGAGAGTTATTTTGAGAATCGATGCTTGAATGGAACAAGATTATGATTGGTTATCTAAAATTACGAGAAAATTAAAGCAAAAACATAAAAACAATTAAGGTAAGACAAATTTTAACTAAAAACGCAAACCGGGAATCCTAAAAACGCAACTAAAAACTAGCTAAGGCAAATATTAACCCTAAAAATTCAAACTTAGTTTCTAAACCTTTCAAATGACAAAATAAAATTTTCTAAAAAAGATTTAGATTTTTTTGGCTTTTTAATAATTTTTTTTATGAATTAAAACCTATTAAATCTATTTAAAATTCTAGAAAATGACAAATTAATTCCAAAAAATTTCAAAAAATGATTTTCTACTTTAGAAAAGTTTAAAATATCATAAAAACTCAGAAAAATATTTTCACTACTTTTTATAATTAAAAACTATTTCTAAAAATTAATTTAAAAAGCTAAAAATGAAAATTAAAATCTAAAAATGATAAAAAAGATTTTAAACTTTGTAAACCTAAAACTATTTATTCTAAATCTAAAAACTATTTTTTGTAATTTTCTGAATTAATTTACTATTTTTAAATGATTTTCTAAAATTCTAAACTTCGAAAAATAAAGAAAAATAACAAATAAAGGAGGAAAAATCTAAAAAAATGCAGGAAAGTCCTAAATGTTGTAAGGGTCCTAGGAAAAATAAGCTGGTTAAGCCAGCTTATCGAATAAGCCCTAAAAAGCTAAAAATAAGCTGCGAAGTGGCTTAATAAAAAGAGAGTCAAAACGTGTACAAGTATTTGATTTTGCAAGTTCTTAAGGAAAGTCCCTAAAGGGCGATAGTGGTTTTGTAATTTTTTGTGAGTTGTTTGTTGCAAAAACATTTGGTGAGTAGGGGTGAGGTCCTAGGTTCGAGCCTTGCTCACCTAGAATTTCCCCCAACTCCCAAATGTTTTTTAAAAGCCATTTTTTACAACTTTTAGAGGGATTAAAAATAAGCACTTTTTACAAAAACACTTTTTTTATAAACCATGAATAAGCACTAAAATAAGCTAAGAAAGACAGAATAACCTAAACTTTACTAAGCCTTAAAATGCTAAATGTTAAGCTAATTGGGTACAAATAAGCAAACCAAAAAGAGAAATAAGCTAAGGCAGAAGATAAGCTATCTCTAAAAAGCACTTAAGAACAAAAATAAGCAACTACAATAAGCTAGAATGGCAGGATAATCAAAAAGTTATAATACTTAGAAATTTTATGCTACAAGGCAAATAAGCTTAAATAAGCTCTAAACTGAAAGAAATAAGCTAAATTGGTCTTAAACTAACCTAATAAGCTAAACTAAACCTATAATAAGCAAATGCAATAAGATATTAAGCCTAAATAAGCAAATAGGTTTTTGGCCAAAACTGATAAGCTAAAAGGCTAAAAGGCCAAAAGGGATTTTTCTAGCTTATTTTTAAGCTAGAAAACAGATCCTTATGGCTTAGTGGCTTATACCACTAAGAAGAATGGCCAAAAAGCTAAAATAAGCAACAAAGAAAAAGCAGTTTGAAATTCAAATAAGCACTTAAAAAGCTATCTCACACAGATTTGACGCTTAGACAAATTTTAGCAAACTTTTGCAATCTTAACAAATCACCAATTTTGAGCTTAAAAATAAGCAACTAAACAGATCCTTATGACTATATAAGCTACAAACAGATTAAGATTTGACCTCAAAGAACAAGAATCAACAATCAAAAGAGAGTTTGAAATTCAGAATAAGCCACAATAAGCAATTGAAAAAGCACTTTCTCAAAAATAATTCAACACTTTTTGACAGTTTTGGCAAACACAAAACTAACAAATGCAGGCCTATGACCTTTGTTCTTAACCTGTTTTAGCACTTAGACAAACTCAAAAACATCACAAATTTCAATAAGCAAAAGCACAATCAAATAAGCAAATAAGATAAGCTTAAACCAACAGTTTCAAACAACAAACTCTTAAAACCTTAAAAATGAGATTTACTACTTAAAAACTTAAACAAACTAATTTTTAGGACTAATTTAAGCTAAACTAAACTGTCTCAAGTGCACAAAATAGGTTTTGAACAAATTTGACCCATTAAAACAGTTAAACCAAACACCCCTTTAAGTTTATGAAACCTTTTTAAAACTTGATTTAGAATGATTTAAGCCACAAACTACTAAGACCAGATGTTAAATAAGCTATATTATCAATATTAAGCAAAACTCAATAAAAATAAGCACTCAAATAAGCTAAAATAGATTGTGCTAGTTTATAAGCTATTTTAGACAGTTTATAAGGAAACTTAAACAAAATGATATCTAAACTACAAGCAGGCATAAATAAGCAATCAACAACACAAATAAGCATGAATAAGCAGCAATAAGCAAATAAAAAGCACAATAAGCAGTTGAATAGTAAATAAGCTTAAAACTTGGAAAAAGGAAACTTACAAAGGCCTTTGCTCAAAACAGGGCAAATGAGCTTAAAAGAGCTTATCTACTAACTCTAGCTTATCAAAGATAAGCTAGTAGTGTCCATAAGCCCATCCAAATTCGGCTTATCATCCAAAAAGCTGTGGTATTTAAGGGTGATATATTTTTTTGTTTTTGTAAAATTTTCTTAAAAACTTTATATATAAATAAAAATAGTTTGCTTATAAGTTTTTATAAGAACTTAAAACAGTTCATGAAAGGCTTTTGAATACTTTAAAACATAAATTTAAGAACCATAATTTTTAAGCTAAAACTAAAATTTCATTAATTAATAAAAAGAAGAATTACAATATTAAAAAGATTACAATAAAGATTAACTAGGTGAAAAACTTGAACTAAAAACTAACCGCCCTCAAGGGCTTACAAGTGAGCTCTATTTATACTAATCAAAAGAAGATTCTAGGAGTTGTGCTTTCTTTGTTAGAGCTCTTGCAGGTGTGTTTGTTGTGTGAGTAATATCAAAAACTCATCTTGGCCATTGAATTTGAGTAGTGTCCAAGTCATGCCATCATAGCCCTTCATCTTTTGTCTTGTTCTCTTGACGAATAAGGATGCAAAGGATTGCCAAGGTGGAAATAAGGGGAGGGATAAGGTTGGTCGATAAGGGGGAGAAGAAAGGGGAATAGTGTTGGGTTATTTTTTTGGCGGGTAGTGGAGACAGGGCAACTGAAAGGGATGTATAGTTGTTCCCGCTCCTATTTTGAAGTTTGGAAAATGTTAAGAATAGTCCCTGAAAGTGTATAAGAGCATTGCATCCATTGCCCTTGTTTGGTGCATCTTTAGTCCTTGAAGTATGGGTTGGGTTTGCACCGTTAGTCCGGTAGGGGATTAATGGGGTGTTATAAAGGTGATGGGTTTGGGCTTTTTTATTTGGGCCGGGTATAGATAAAAATGGTGTTGGGCTTTTATTAAAGCTTAAGGTGTATAAAGTATAAGTGGGTTGTCTCGGGCCCACTAAGTGGGTACGGGTGGGCCCACTTTTGACAATTTAGGTTTTTGGGTTCGGTTTTTGATGCTTTTTCCAATGCCACTTCCCGAGGTTGACTTTGACTTTGACTTTTTCGTTGATTTTGATTTTGTCTTTTCGACTTCTCACGGTCTTTCCGTTCTCGTGCTCGGTTTTGTCGTTTTGGCTTCGATTTTGTCCTTTGCTTAGATATCCGTTACCTGCATAATACAAATGCAAAACATACAAATACAATATATTTTTGGTACGTTTTTAGTCATTTAAGTCCGGTTTTAGTGGTCAAAGGTATGTGTAATTAAACACATACCAAAATCCCCCATACTAAGATATTGTCGTGTCCTCACGCAATGCTATAAGTAAGCACTTAGAAAACTAAGAATCTCGACCCCCCTCGACTAATTACCTCGCAAAGTAGCTAAGTGTTCATCGAGGGGAATTAAAGAATCAAGAGTTCAGAAAAGTCCCCGTTTTTACCATCCTTAAAGATATACACTTATTCCTACTAATATTTTTGTGTTTTTCTCATTTCTTAATTTTTTAACAACTAACTTATTTGACTTTCGTTATTTTCATAACCGTTAGGGATCATAGAACAAGATGCATTTCGATCCGAAAATGCCCCAAAAAGGATAAATTCATCGTCCCTGACTTTTCACTCGCTCCAAACCAAGCTTAAAACGAAATCACCGTTAAATATCAGTTAAGATGCTAACACTACTCATATTTGCAACTTGTGAACTTTTCACTCCCGACAATTATTATATCTTAGGTGAATGTGCCATTTTGAATTTCAACCATGGATCAACGTTTTGCAAAATTCTATGCTTCACGTTCCACCCGAGAATAATCCGCGAATAATTAGTTTTTGAAGAGGCGCGAGATCATCCCATGTAAGCGACTTTCGTTCTCGCAACATCCCAACCATGCGGCTAAGTGATCAGGCTATTGACACCCACTATCCCATCAGAGACAGTATCAGACTCACACGGACCTTTGGTTTCATTCAAAAACTCTTAGGTTTTCCCGTATGTACATACTTTATGTTAAAAACTTAAAATGAAATAGTTAAAGTTCAAAATCAATATTTAAATTTACGCCAACTCGCGTGCAGATCTTACATTTATTAATTCACACTTAGCACTTAAACATAGCCATGATACAATTGTAACCCTCGACACTTCTAAGAAGGCTGCTGCAACATCGGTTGTGAGCCGGCAAGATGCAGCAAACTTTTATCAGTCTCGGATTATTATTCTTACTATGGGCTTTCTTTAGAAGGTTGTAACATCGGTTGTGAGCCGGCAAGATGCAACAAACTTTTATCAGCCCACAGTTTATATTTATTACTTATCATTCTTTTTTCCATTTTTCATCATATTTTTTTTCATTTTTATTTTACTTTATTTCACGATATATGGAAGACTTCGTTTTGAAAAATTTAAGTATAAATTTGAACAAAGACTAAAATTATTGCTATGAACTACATAAAAATTGTTGATTTAAGTTTAATCTCCAAAAATAGCACGTATTATTAGTCCGGTTTGGAGTTTATGGGAGAAAAAGCCACAAATTACATACATGAGCTCTTAAGATTTCCAAATAATCCTTGTTTAGCATCCAATTCATAATTAACTCTATCATTTTTCGTTCTCTTATCACAGTGATTTTCAAAGCGAGTTATTGGCGTGTCTTAAACCTATGACTCTCACCAACATTATGTTGACGTTCAAGCATCATTTTTAGGTGAGCATCATGGGAATAAGATAGAGAAAAGTGGCTAGAAAGAGACTGTAGGATGTCATGGAGTTTATTGCTTTATTGTCTTGAATTTTGCATTGTTTGGATTATGGATAATTGATGCATGTCTTTCTATTGGCAAGAAATTTCTTTTCATCAATAAAGATGCCTTTTAGATTTTGGTTAGTTTTATGGGTATTGTTATGACACTTTGTGTCTATGCTTTACTTATTTATTTCATATAGAATTCTCTATATAGACGCCATTGTGTTGTGATGATATCCTTTCTCGTTACGCCTCGCGTTTCCGCCTTGGCAGGGTGTGACAGATTGGTATCAGAGCCTTTGGTTATAGAGAAGTAGGTGGTTGAGCCTAGACTATAACCTAGGGGTCCTTCATGTAGATGCATTTAGGGCTTAAGTGTTTAATGCTATAACTGCTATGCTTTCCCTCTATTTTTGAATAGCTTATATATTTTATATTTTGCTAAGTTGTCATTTTAGTTATTTTGTCTACCACTATCTGATATGATATGTATTACTTTCTTAGTATTTTAGCTATGTTTTTCCCTCACCCGTAAGAAGTCTCGTTGGGGAAACATTTTCCCAACTGGACTTAAGCGTTATAAGGAGCTTCTTGTGGAACCGAAGGAGATAGGATAGTTGATCGTTTGTCAGATACATGCAATAGGGCTGGACCCGCAGAGTCGGGTGATTCTTGCAGAGGCAAAGTCAAACCCAAGCGAGGCCCAGCATAAGTTTATCCCGTCCTTTACCTCGTCATGTTGTTATTGATTATTTCTTTTGGATATTTCGTATTTTGGAAGTCGTTGCGAGACTTTCGTTCCTTTATGTCGTTTCGATTTCAATTTGATATAAGTAAGTAGTTATTTGATGGAGCATCTTTTATGTGTTAAGTTTGAGTGGTTTAAGATGTGCAATGTGGTATATGTGCTTATATGTGAATTATGACTGATATGGGTAATCTTAGAAGTAAGTACACGTGTGAAAGGAGGAACTTATAATTATGGTGGCCAACATAATTATAAAGGCATCACACACGTAGACTTGTGACCATGATTGCATTTATTTGTGTTTGGTTGTAAGATGGTAGTGTAATATGTTTCTTTTATTGATATGTGTATTCATGATAAGGATGGTGGTATGGGTAGAGAATTATTCTCTTACCCTAATTGGAGGATATGTTAAGTTGAGTTGTATAGATAGTAAGTTTCCCTTCTATCTAGTATTTGCGGATACCTAGTATTGCTATTATAGAGGTTGCTTGTTTGCTCGGTTGTTTGTTTGGATTTCCTAAGTCTAAGCTTAGCATCCCTTCATCGTACTTTGTTAGTAAGGATACCTGATTTTTCCTATTTGACGTCTCGATGTATATTGGTTGTTCTGAATCTGCTCTTTCGGATATAGGCATGTTTCGTTAGTTCTTTTGTTGTATTGATTACATGTATGAGTATCAAAGGTTTCTTTTAAGCACTAATTGTTCCTAACATATTAGTGTGGATCATTACTCCATTCTTTGTATATCCCTTGGTTTTCGTAACCCGTTAGCGATGTGTTAGTATCGATGCTTTTAGGTTTGTTTTGTTGATCGTTATTTTGGATAAGACCTTACGTTTTCTTTTGGGTACGTAACGTCTTGCATGAGTTTTCTTGTACGAGTTCGTTTGATTTTGTTTGAGTATATGGTTCCTGGTATTTTCTTTCGTTTTCAAACAATAGAATTGTGTTAGAATCTGTACGGTGTTTTACGATCCCTGTTGGTATTATAGTGTCATTTGTTTGAGTAACATATTTCATAATTGATGTCTAATTGTAAAAATTCTTTGGAAGTATTGTGTTAGTGTTTGAGAAAAATTGTGTTTAAAATTATCTTTGTAAATAGAATATGTTTAAATGGTCTATACAAATAGGATATGAAAATTTTTAAGTGGTTTAATAAATTTTATTTTATTATAAAAGCTGGTTTAAAGTGATTCGTAGCGGTAAGGTATGATATACCATTAGATAACCATCTCTAGATTTTTTATGACAACCAGATGGAATTTTATAAAAATTAAATTTAAGACAATTTTATTTATTATTTAAAATGATTTTTATACTTAAAGTGACTTTCTTAATTTAAATTGATTTTTATAAAAAAAACATTATTTAATTTGGTCTTTCGAGTAAAGTCGATAATTGGTATAAGAATTTCCGTCTTTCGTATTGATATTTTTTTATGTGTTCATTTGTCGTGGTACGTCTGTTGATTTCTTTCGTTGCGTTTTTGCTCGATGCATATACGTATCCTTCCTTTCAAAGGATTCTTATGTCATTTGATTCACGTCTATTTGCATATGTGGAATCTCCCATATGCATTCTAGCCTTAGACTGAATTCGTTTGTTTTTCTATCGCGTTGTTCGTTAAAACCTTTGGAATTCGTTGATACCATTAAGTCGTGGAAGCTTTGATGTGCTTGTGGGAATGGACTGGTTGTCCAAGAGGAAGTTTGTGATAGTATGTCATGATAAGGAGGTTAGGATACCGTTGAAAGGTGATGAGATACTTCGGGTTCATGGTTGGAAGCTCAGAAGGGAGTTATGAAAACCTTACATGAACACGAAGGTAGATGATACCAAAATTAGAGTGGATTTATTTTCGTCGTACGAGATTCTTGTTGATATGTTCCGAAATAGACTTGTCGATGACCAACCACAACGACAAGTGAGTCCGCATAGATTTTTAGTTCCTGAAGGACGCCAGTCGCGGAAAGTCTCCATAACGTCTTAGCACCCTCAGAAATGCAAGAATTATCTAAACAACTTCAAGATTTGCAAGATAAAGGTTTCAAATGACCTAGTCATTTTCTGTGGGGATGCACCAGTGTTGTTTGTTAAGAAGAGAAGCATGTAGTTCATTTGAAGTTAGTGTTGGAATTTGGAATTTCTACGCGAAGGAGAAAGTTGTATGCTAAGTTATACTAGAGTGAAGTAGTGAAGAATTGGGATGTACCTCGACCCCTCATCCGAGATATGATTATTCTTAGGATTGGCGGGTTACCTACCTACGATCGCAAACTTTTCTAAGATTGTTAAACCCATTACTTCCCTAACTGAGAGGGATCAGAAGTATGAGTGGGGCATAGAACAAAAAGAGGCTTTCCAGACATTGAAGAATGATTTGTGTGACGCTTCGATAAATCGAATGTAGTGGTTGATGCGTTGAGTAGAAAGGGAGAGTGAAACTAAGCCGAGTAAGGAGCAATGTCTATGATACTCCAGTCCGTGTTAAGGACTAAGATATGGCTACTTCAAGTGAGACGTCCAAGGTAGAGAACGCGCCAGCAGAAATGCTACGTAGACTGGACCAACAAATGGAAAAAAGGGCAGATAATGGTTAGTACTTTATGGATTAAATTGTATAGTAAGTATGAGTAGAAATTCGCTACCATCCAGGTAAGGCAAATGTGGTGACTAATGCAGTCTAAGTAGGAAGGAACGATGTGAAACTAGACAGTGTTCGTTGTAACACACCCTGGCACTTTTCGAAAATTTTAAATGACTATTGTACCTTTTGACTTTTCGGGTTCCGACTGGCTAATACCCACCCCCGGCCTTCACACCTCCCTTCACCTCTCCCCTCTCTCTTCTCGCTTTTTGACTTTTAATCTTTTATAGTCACATAAAAACGATTACCGTGTAACCAGTAATTTTTCGGAAAATATTTAAATAGTAAATCATATTTATTATTACATATCTTTTAGGTGCAAATTTATTTTAACTTATTTGACTTGAAAACGAGAAGATATAGGTTATTCCTAAGTTGACTTATCAAAAACGGACCCGCTAATCAGGTTTTACGGACTCAGACTCTAAAGCAATTTGTATTAAAACGACTTTCGGACATTTTTTAGTTTTGCCCGAGACCCGAAAACAAACAGAATAATGACTGAAATACCCTGCAAAATTTCTAGAAACGAGAAATAAACAACCCGTACCGACACGGAAATAATTAAAAGTATATTTAATTATATTTAATTATCACTTTTTATTAAATAAAAATATTTAATAAATTTTGTTAACATCATTATTCTAAAGTGTTTAATTAAAAACGCGAATATTCAAGTTAAAGTTTATTATTATTTTTTGTTTCGAACGAATCTTAACCGAGATACACAAATAACACTAATTAAATCATTTTTAATTAATGTTATAAAACATTTATGAAATATCTAGTCGCGTAATACTCATTTTTGTTGGGAAAAAATTATTTGGAACGCAATGGCGCAGTTCAAGTTTCGTTGTTTTAAACCATCCGTTACTAGCTTAATCGAGTCTCCGAAACACCATTTTACAAATTTACACTTGTGGTCCATGTGGGTTAATATTTTACCATCACCCCCTAGATTTATTATACTCTTTACACATGTAGTTTAGAGTTTATATATAAAGGTTTAAGGTTAGCTAATTTTTTGTACAGTTTAACCTAGCTCCCTCTGTATGAGTTTACTGGCGCCGTCGCCGAATACCTCCGGCCAACGCCGTGACTACTTCAGCATGCAACCATCTTCCTCCACGCCACATCCCTACACACTTCGATGTCGCCTCCTCACCACGCCTACTCGTCTTCGGATCATCTCCTACCCTTTTGCTGCCACCACAATCGCTACCACCTACTTCACGCCACCCCGTCACCATCTCCACACCGTGCGCCATCACTGCCACCACCACACCGACCCATCCACGCACCTCCATCACCTCATCATCACCCACAACCTCGTCTCCACTATCAAAGCACCAACAGTGGGTGCGTTAAGTTTTATAGTAGCACCACAAGGGTGATATTTTTCGCTATATTTCTGTTTTTCTTTTTAGCGTTTTGTTTCGAATAACTCCACAGCATGGTGCGTTTTATTTTGTCTTTTTTAGAGGTAAAAGATATGTGTAATTAAGCACTTATCAGTATCCTCTTCCTTAGTAAATCTTGTGAGTACAAGATTCTAGGTTAATACCCTTGATGTCGGAGAGTTTCCAAGCGATTGGGCTCGCTGTGTGACTTCATACCTTTATAGAGCGGCTTTCTCCTCGGACAACTTAGTCTTTAGACCAATTATGACGGGCAAAATGTTGTTCACCTTCCAAAAAATGCATATTCGAGATGAGGAGGTAAGTCCTTAAGTTCGACCACTGGTGGTTCATCAATTGAAGATTTATCATTTTTAGCTTCACAGACTTTAAGTTCTTTTCGAATTTCAGGAAAATAATTTTCTTGAGTGGGAGGGGGTAATGATGGATCATCAGTGAGAAATGATTCAAGAAGAAGAATGTCCCCCTCTGGGTCATAATAAGAGTCATCAATTTCGGTGGAAGTTGGAACATCTTCAAGGCGAAGGAAAGCATCAACTTCCTCGAGAAGAAAATCCCAAACTATCCGAGGGAGGGAGAGTCGGAGAAAGAGGTAGAAAACACTGGGTCATAATAAGGTAGTGGTGATTGCTAGCGCGATCACATCGGAGAAATCAAGAACTTCTTGAGAATACTCCTCACAAGCCATTTCAATGACTTCGATTTGGTTCACCGAATTATCATCATAATTAAAGGAGTATCTCGAAGTTTGATCAAGATTGAATGTTACGGCTTCTTTTCTAACACAGAGAGTTAATTCTCCTTCGTAAACATCAATCAAAGCACGTCCGGTCTTTAAGAAGGATCTCCCGAGAATTAGGGGGACTCGGGGATTGGCATCAAGTCTACGACTACAAAGTCGGCCGGGAATTGGAACTTTCCTACTTTTACGTCGACATCTTCGGCGATACCGATCGGTTGGGTGATCGAACGGTCCGCAAGTTCAAGAGTCATACAAGTAAGAGTGAGTTCAGGAAGAGAAAGTTTTTTCTGCACGGATAATGGCATGAGATTAATGCTAGCGCCAAGATCGGCCAAGGCTAAGCACTCATCCATTCTGGGAAAATCACATGGTATGAGAAATTTGCCTGGGTCTCCAAGTTTTTCGGGTAACTTATTGAGGATAACCGCCGAACAATGCTCATTTAAAGGCGTTCTAGCCATTTCACTTAATTTTTCTTTGTTTCCAATTAAAGATTTAAAAGTCGAGGCAAATTTTGGCATAAGAATCAAAGCATCCGTGAGGCTAATTTCAAAAATCAAATATTTAAAGATTTTGTAGAATTTCTCAATTTGGTCGTTAGCTTTTTCACGGCGCCTTTCATCATTACGTCTCAAAGGATACGGAATTGTTGGTTTCAGGTTAGGCATCGGAGCACTAACAGGAGCAACAACGGGCTCAAAATTTAGAACATGAGGTTGAACTTGGGCAACCGGAGGTTGGACGTCTTTGGTACTTCCGTTATTAGTAGGAGGCACCGTGTCCTTTGTCACCTCGGTTTCACGTTCCACTACTCTAAAAGGAGAAGAAGTCGTAGTAGGAATCGTGGGTCCTTGATAAGCAACACCGCTTCGGGTGGTAATACCCTTCAAATCTACCTTCGGGTTTGTAATGGTATTACTAGGAAGTGAACCCGAACCCGAAGTAGAAGCGGTACTGGAATTCACAAATTTGGAAAGCATGTCCGTTAAATTGGTCATTTGATTTTGCAAGTTTTGATTTTGATTTTGCATATTCCTCATAACTGCATCATTAGCTTTGACGTAGTTTTGAAAATCATCCTTTGACACGCCTTGTGTTTGCGGAGCCGGGGCTTGGTAAGGTGGAGCTTGGTGAACCGGGGGTTGATTAATCGGGGGTCGGTAAATTTGGCCTTGGTTGTAATTATTCCCCTATTTTGGTTGTAACAGTTTTGGTTATTTCCTTGGTTTTGTTGAACGGGAGGAAAACCGAGAGGTCAAATTTGATTAGAAATCGGGGCTCGGTAACCGGTATTTCCTTGATTGAAATTAGCTGCGGCGGCTTGGGAAACATACTCTTGAATATTGTCAGGATAAACATTGCCATCGGTGGCGGGACAATTTCTGTATAAAATACTTATAAATATATAAATATAAGGATAAGAATCAAAAATCTCTCAATGTAGTAAACCGGGAGTATGATTCTCGGGTCGTTATCCCCAACGAGGAATGCAATTAAAAGTCGAGAGTCGTTTTGATAATCGATGCTTGAATGGAACAAGATTTTGATTGGTTTTATAAAACTATGACAAAATTAAGGCAAACACTTAAAAACAATTAAGGGAAAACTATTTTAAACTAAAAACGCAAAAGGAATCCTAAAAACGCAACTAAAAACTAGCTAAGACAAATATTAATCCTAAAAATTCAAACTTAGTTTCTAAACCTTTCAAATGACAAAAGAAAATTTTCTAAAAAAGATTTATATTTTTTTGGCTTTTTAATAATTTTTTATGAATTAACACCTATTTAATCTATTTAAAATTCTAGAAAATGACAAATTAATTCCTAAAAATTTCAAAAAATGATTTTCTACTTTAGAAAAGTCTAAAATATCATAAAAACTCAGAAAAACATTTTTCACTACTTTTTATAATTAAAAACTATTTCCTAGAATTAATTTAAAAAGCTAAAAATGAAATTAAAAATCTAAAAATGATGAAAAAGATTTTATACTTTGTAAACCTAAAACTATTTATTCTAAATCTAAAAACTATTTTTTTGTATTTTTCTGATTAATTAAACTATTTTTAAATGATTTTCTAAATTTTTAAACTTCGAAAAATAAAGAAAAATAACAAATTAAGTTGGAAAAATCTAAAAAAATGCAGGAAAGTCCTAAAAGTTACAAAGATCCTAGGAAAAATAAGCTGGTTAAGCCAACTTATTGAATAAGCTCCAAAAAGCTACAAATAAGCTGCGAAGTGGCTTATAAAAAAAAGGTAAAACGTGTATAAGTAAATAGATAGTGCAAGTTCTAACGGAAAAGTCCCAAGGGCGCTAGTGGTAGTGAGTGTGTGTTGCAAAAACGTTTGGTGAGTAGGGGTGAGGTCCCGGGTTCGAGCCTTGCTCACCTAGGATTTCCCCAAACTCCCAAATGTTTTTTAAAAGCTATTTTTTTACAACTTTTAGAGGGATTAAAAATAAGCACTTTTTTTATAAACCACAAATAAGAACTAAAATAAGCTAAGAAAGACACAATAAGCTAAACTTTACTAAGCCTTGAAATGCTAACTGTTAAGCTAATTGGGTACAAATAAGCAAACCAAAAAGAGAAATAAGCTAAGGTAGAAGAACAAAAATAAGCAACTACAATAAGCTAGAATGGCAGGATAATCAAAAAGCTATAATACATAGAATTTTTAAGCTACAAGGCAAATAAGCTTAAATAAGCTCTAAACTGAAAGAAATAAGCTAAATTGGTCTTAAACTAACCTAATAAGCTAAAATAAACCTATAATAAGCAAATGCAATAAGCAATTAAGCATAAATAAGCAAATAGCTTTTTTGTCAAAACTGATAAGCTAAAAGGCCAAAAGGGACTTTTCTAGCTTATTTTTAAGCTAAAAAACAGATCTTTATAGCTTAGTGGCTTATACCACTAAGAAGAATGGCCAAAAAGCTACAATAAGCAACAAAGAAAAAGCAGTTTGAAATTTAAATAAGCACTTAAAAAGCTTCATGAAAAAGCTATCTCACACAGATTTGACACTTGGACAAATTTTTGCAAACTTTTGCAATCTTAACAAATAACCAATTTTGAGCTTAAAAATAAGCAACTAAACAGATCCTTATGACTATATAACCTACAAACAGATTAAGATTTGACCTCAAAGAACAATAAACAACAATCAAAAGAGAGTTTAAAATTCAGGATAAGCCACAATAAGCAATTGAAAAAGCACTTTCTTAAAAAAAATTCAACACTTAGCAATTTTTGACAGATTTGGCAAACACAAAACTAACAAATGCAGGCCTATGACCTTTGTTCCTAACCTGGTTTAGCACTTAGACAAACTCAAAAACATCACAAAATCTCAATAAGCAAAAGCACAATCAAATAAGCAAATAAGATAAGCTTAAACCAACAGTTTCAAACAACAAACTCTTAAAACCTTAAAAATGAGATTTACTACTTAAACAAACTGATTCTTAGGACTAATTTACTAAACTGACTCAAGTGCACAAAATAGGTTTTGAACAAATTTAACCCATTAAAACAGTTAAACCAAACACCCCTTTAAGTTTATGAAACCTTTTTAAAACTTGATTTAGAATGATTTAAGCCACAAACTACCAAGACCAGATGTTAAATATGCTATATTATCAATATTAAGCAAAACTCAATAACAAATAAGCACTCAAATAAGCTAAAACAGATTGTGCTAGTTTATAAGCTATTTTAGACAGTTTATAAGGAAACTTAAACAAAATGATATCTAAACAACAAGCAGGCATAAATAAGCAATCAACAACAAAAATAAGCATGAATAAGCAGCAATAAGCAAATAAAAAGCACAATAAGCAGTTGAATAGTAAATAAGCTTAAAACTTGGAAAAAGAAAACTTACAAAGGCCCTTGCTCAAAATAGGGCAAATAAGCTCAAAAGAGCTTATCTACTAGCTCTAGATTATCAAAGATAAGCTAGTAGTGTCCATAAGCCCATCCAAATCCGGTTTATCATCCAAAAAGCTGTGGTATTTGAGGGTGATATATTTTTTTGTTTTTGTAAAATTTTCTTAAAAACTTTATATATAAATAAAAACATTTTAGAAATAAGCCGAATAACGCTTTTGAGTGACAGATGGCTTATCTTAACTAATCTCACTTAAATGGCTAACTGTTTTGATATTTGAGCACAAATGAGCTAACCAAAAAGAGAAATAAGCTAAATTAAATAATAAGCTACACTAAATAAGCAACAAAGAACAAAAATAAGTAATTCAAATAAGCTAAAAGGACAGAAAGCTTAAAAAGGCTATGAAACTTTAATTTTTTTTACTATAATGCAAGTAAGCTCAAATAAGCTCCTAACTAAGCAAAATAAGCTAAATTGCACTAAACCTGTCCTAATGAGCAATATTAAACCTAAATAAGCAAAAGAAAATAAGCAAATAAGCTAAAATAAGCAAAAGAGCAAAATAGCTAAAAACAGGCATACCAAACAGCACAAAAGGCAATTTTGAGCTTAAAATAACCTTAAAGATGGATACCGTATGGTTCTTAAAAGCTTATTAAACCTTTAGCTTATCCAAAAAGCTACTTAAATCCTCAATCAGAAAACAATTTGAAAAAATTATAAGCCAAGAAAAAGCTTGATGAAAAAGCTATTTCACACAGATACAACCTTAGCATAAATTTTTCTATCCTTTGCAGATTACATACCAATTTTTGAGCTTTAAATTTAGCACACATGTCAGAACATTTGGGCAATTTTGTGACAACAAACAGATTCAGTTTAACATCAAAGGAAAACATTAACAAAAATCAAACAAGCAGTTTGATATTTATGGTTATGCACAAAAAGAAGCAAAATCATAAAACTGTGTCGTACTAGTTTGTAACACTTGGCTAAATTTTTTGACAGGAATGTCAATACATCTATGGCAACTTATGCAAGTGCTTATTTAGATTTGTTTTAGCCACTCAAACAAGAAAACACATAAACATCAAAAATCTCCAAAAATCACATAGTCTAATCAAAATAGCTTGTTATTAAAATAAGCTATATGTTCCTCAGATTCAAACAAATCTTTGTATAAACCAATGATTTTGTTATTTTCACTTAAAAATTAAACAATAGACTTTTTATGACTACTTTTAATAATCAAAAAATAACTTTAAAAGCATAAATCAGATTTCACCATTTTGACCATTGAAACAGGTAACCTAACACCCTTTTTAAACTGTTTCAACCTTTTTCACTGGATTTCTTGATTTTTATTGAACCAAACTCTTAAGACCAGTGTTACAACAAGTTATATAGATAATATTAAGCAAGTTTTAACAACAGTTAAGCACTCAAATAAGCCAGAACAAAGAGTAAGCAATATTTAAGCTTATTTTTAAGACAGATTCAAAAAAAACTCAAACTAACTATTTCTAAACTTGTAAGAACAGGCATGCATAAGCATTAATTTCATTAATAAGCATAATTTAAAAAAAAAAAAAAAAAAAAAAAAAAAAAAAAAAAAAAAAAAAAAAGAAAAAAAAAAAAAAAAAAAAAAAAAAAAAAAAAAAAAAAAACAAAGCAAATAAAAACAGGAAATAAGCAACAATAAGCAGTAAAATAGTAAATAAGCTAAAAACTTAAAATGAGCGAAAATTTTAAAGAGAGAAGACTTACAAACCCCTTGCACAAACAGGGAAAAAAGGCTCTTGGAGAGCTTATCTAACAAGGTCTAGCTTGTTTGCACAAGCTAGTGGGGTCCATACGCACTTCTATTGTTTGCTTATCTTCCATAAAAGCTGAGGTGGTTTTTTAGGGGTGGATTTCTTTTTGTGTTTTGTAAAGTTTTTCTTAAGTACTTAGTATCTTTCTTAAAACAGGTTATAAAATGGTTTAAATGAGAGCTTAAATAAGAACTTTTAGTGACTTTTGAAACATAGATAAGACTTAAAAACAAATAGAGCTTAAAACAGATTTTGAGGACAATACTTAAATTTCATTTAACTTCAAAAAAATTATAAGGAAAAGTAATTACATTAAAACTAAATGAGCATGAATATAAAATATTACAGTAAAAAACTCTTGTAGCAATGGCTTACAAATGCCTATTTACTATCTAAACGTAGAAGGTTCTAGGTCCCTGTTGACAGTGTGTTTCTTCAAAGAGGACATACTCAATGGTGTGTTTGTTGGTGTGAGTGAGATACATAGACCATTCCTGTCATTAATTTTGTATCGTGTCTCACCAAGTTAAACGATAGACAACCCTTATTCTTTGTTCATTATCCATCGGACCAATGGTGTTGCACGGGATGGCCAGAGGCAAATTGGTGGAGGATAAGGTCGTGTTAGAGGTGTTGGTTCGACATAGGGGAGGAAGAAAGGGGTGGGAATGTTTTGTCTGGTAGTGGAGAAAGGAATTGGTTGTGGGGAGATGATGGAGATGATAGCGTTGTTCCGGGTTATTTAAAGTTTGGAGAATGGCATGGAAAGGTCCTTAGAAAGAGTATATAATGGTTATTAAAAGTTTAGTCTTGAGTTGTGTCAATTTTGGTCCTTGTGGCTTTATATTTGTTGCACCTGTTAGTCCTTAATAGGTCTAACGGGGTTAAGATTTAAAACAGTGGTGGTAAGGGATGATAACGCGGTGGTCGTTAACAGGGTGTGTTGGGCTTTGGTGTTTGTTGGGCGGGTGTTATAGAAATAACTGTGGGCTTTTATTTATGGCTTATAGATTTATAAATGTATTAAGTGGTGGACCCAGTACCACTAAGGTTGGCGTACGGGGGGGCCACTTTATTGGCAGTTTACCGGTTTTCCGACGTTCGGTTCTTCGTATGCTAAGTCTCAAAAATCCACTTCTCGGGGTTGACTTTGACTTGATTTGACTTTGACTTTTTAGCTTTGACTTGACTTGTCTTTCACGCTTTTTCTGTTCTCGTGCTCGGTTTTATCATTTTTGGCTTTGATTTTGTCCTTTTCTTGAATATCCGTTACCTGCACAATATAAATGCAAAACATACAAATACAATGTATTTTTGGTACGTTTTTAGTCATTTAAGTCCGATTTTAGTGGTCAAAGGTATGTGTAATTAAACACATACCAGTCCCCACCAAACCCGTGCCAGTCTCTCAGACTGAAAAACCCCCTTATCTATTAGATTTAGGATTAACATAGGTTTAGCATAGGTTTAGCATAGATTAGACTAACCTAGATTAGAAAAACCAAAGTATTAATAAATTGAAAGATTTAACTTCGCTCTAAGTGTTCGACACCCTACTTACCACGAAACTCCCATCGATCCCGGGTACACTGCAGTTAATAGTGTTTGTTTAGTTAAGTCGACAATAAATATAACTTTAAAAACTGAACTCATAATTTAACACCACAGAGAAATCAAGGTTTTTGAACGGTGCCGGGAATGAGAATTAGTTCTTGAATTTTTATTTGATTATTGTTGGTCTTAGAATTAGATTAGATCTAACCCTTAGGATTAGTGTATTTTAGAATTAGTTTATAATTCTGTATATTTGTTTGTATATTTGTATGTTTAAGTATTTGAATGTTATTTAATTGTTTTTCATAATTTCAATGTTTCTGGTCGTAACTCGATTACAGTATTCACTTCCAATTTGGATGAGTCGGTATCCAATTTCTATCCAATTATAGCGTATTCATTTCAAACAAATTATAAGGCGTATTTCACTTCCATTGAATACGGCGTATCGATCATCTGAAACAGACGCTGAATTTTCGTGTTTGATTTCATGCTTAATTTTTTTATTCTTTTTTCAGAGCAAATCCTGTTGATATTTTTACCTCGGTGACATGTCATACATATCAGAGCTAGTTGATTGAATAAGAGATGGCAGACAAAGAAGCAAAATTAACAACGAGAAAAATCGTGGCTAATGACAAAGCAGATTATTATTTAGGAATTACAAGCATTATGGTAAATGCAAAGAATGCTTATGAGCTGAAAGGAAAATTCCTTGATGATTACACATGAATGCTTTTAGTGGATCTCATGGGGAAGACATGGTCGAGCATATCAAATACTTCCTTAAAATTGTTGACCCAATAGATTTACCCAATGTAAATCAAGATAAACTTAGAGTTGTTGTTTTTCCAATCTCATTGGCTGGAGATGCATGGAGATGGTTTGATGAAATTAAAGGATTAATTACTAGTTAGGTCGATTTGATTGCTAAATTTTTTTGAAAACATTACCCGTCTTCTCCGACTAGAAATGTTAACACCCCAATAATTAAGTAGGGCCCTACTAATCCTAAGTTCGAAAACTGGTTATCCTCAAAGTTTGTATACTACAAAACTATGGATATATTCACTAAAGGAGCTTTGTGGGAATACGATGAAGTTAGCGGAAAGTGAACGTAAATTTAGCCAACAAATGAGTAACTTTTCTAATATTGAGGAAAAACTAATCACGATGATGAACATGATTATCGGTAAAAAATTTAGGATTGAAACAAACTTGTTCGATTATGAAACACCGCTGTGCGAAAAAGTCAAAGAGTTCAATTACCTACTCAAGATATATCCTGATCTCCTTACTAAATACATTGTGGGATTGGATTCAAGACTATGATAAGAATACAATGATGATTGGATCTTTTGAATTGGAACGAGAAGGGGAAGGAAAAATCACCACTTGGGAAGAACTTGTTGAGAAATTTTTTTGTAAATTCTACCCCGAATCATACGATGGAGAAGAAGAAATGTTGGACGAAGGAAATAACTGGGGGATTGATCCACTTGAATTCATATCACGAGTAAAATCATCATTCGGAAACCACGGGAGAGTAGATGGAAGAAGTAAAAAGGTATTATTTCATTCTTAGCTGAATGGAAGCTGGAACAAAAGACGAATGAATGACAACATCTTAAGTAGTAGTGACACTACTACTGACTCGATCTTGGAACCTTATCTGAAAACTCGAGAAAAGAACACTACTGCAAAAGATGATGAACGAAGACAAACAAAGCACAAATGCAAAGATGCAAATTTAGAAGCTAACAACACATCCAACACTTTGAATAATGAGAGGCCTAACAAAAGGATGTGCAATGCTGAGAGGTTTGAATCCATTAAATATTCACTTGGACCAAACGAAGAATACATTGCTATAAGAAGATGTGAATATGATACTTGGGAAAGGAACAAATATACTATGTCCCAAATCTATCAAAAAAACAGAAAAAGGACAACGGATGGAAGGTGACGCGCACCGTATGAGAGTGTGAAAGCTGAAAGAAAAGTCTAACTTAAAGACTAGCTGTAAACAAAAATGCTTCCCGGGAGACAACCCGGATTGTTATTTATTTTTATCGAGTCTTTCTTCCAAGACATCAATACGGCGTATCCGCTCCATACCATACGGCGTATTGATTGTCTGGACGTTATCAGTCCTTTATTTTTATGCACTTTTAAAACATTATTGTCAGTTCTGTCAATACGGCGTATTCATGCACATGATACGGCATATTCAACAGACTGACCCGTATTTAGTATTTAGTTTAGTTTAAATTAACCGTAGGTACCAAGGTAGGATTTTGCATGTTTTTCCTATATTTTACACAGGACCTCGATGCAAAAAGAAATCGACGAAGTTGGTGAAGTATCAATCATCTGGAATCTTATGTGTGATTGTAGTCACGATGGTATCCAGACGCATTTACAACACACAATCTTGCTCATAAACTCAACATGGAGAATCTACCGACCAAAATATTAGGGGAGTTTCTCATTTTAATTCTTTTTAATTCCCGTTTTTAATGTTTTATCTATACAACGAGGACGTTGTATAATTCAAGTGGGGGAATGGGAATTAGAATGATACTTGTCCTATTTTTCACACTAAAATGCTTAAATTATGCTCAAAGTTAAAAAAAATTCAAACATACTTTTGTGAAATTACTTGATGCATAACCCGCACACAATAAACCTTGTTAGATATTGTGAGGATTTAACCTTATTCGTTTCCAAAATGTTTACCCAAATTCCACAAAAATATGAGTGTGCCGGTGATGTTGTAGACTTTAGAACTTGGCTTGGTATATCTATTCGAGACCATAATAATGAGTACTATGGATTTAGATGGAGTAACTTGTTTAAATTGGTAAATTTTTAGGATTACACCCAAAAAGCCTTTACATGTTGTTTATTAACTACCTACACTGCTTAGTTAACCCCTGTATAAACCCTTTGTTTACTCTCATTTTAAGAGTAAGATACCCCTAGAACAACCCGTAGAGTCAATCCTTTAGGAATTACACCAACTATCTGTTTCGTTACACCTTTACACCTTAGCCTACCCTGTTAGATTATGTCCATTTATCAGTTGCTAGTTGCTTGAAGTGTAAAGTATGTATTTCTCGAGTCTTGTGTCAATTTTCTATCTTTGGTACGGTTGGGAAGAAATTTTCACATTGCAAATGGGAATGTATAAAGTAGTCAAAACTCATGTTTTTTTACTACCAACGCAATTATTGGTACGTCCAAAGAATGAAGACTTACCGAAAGAAGGAGTTATTATGATCGTGAAGATGGTGAAATTACACCGAGTTTCGTAGTATAGTGTTAGCAAAAAAATTAAAAAAATTAGAAAAATCGCAACAAAAAAAGAGAGAAGGAAAGTTTGGAGATAATCGCAAGAGCTTAGACCGAAGGAGTTATATGAAGGATCGATTATTCATTGATACGTCTTAAAAATCAATGATGTAGAGTATTGTATAAAGTGGTAGATATCGCCACTTGTCTTGTAAAAGTTTGTAAAGTATGGGATAATTGGGAAGTTGACCGTTACGGGAATGCCAACTTTGGTTGTTGTTTTTGATCAATGATCAAGACGTTTGTAAATAGTTGTGTCTTAATCATGGTAACGGTCGGGAAAAAGTGTCTAGCAACTTATATCTTGGACCTAGTCTATTTGTTTCGTAATTTTTATTTAACAACAATTTAATTCCCTTTCCTAATCATTAACCATGGGTTTTACGCGAATGAGGATGCATGTCTATTCCGTCGTTACGGCCATGTATGCATGTCTCAGTTGCCTTGTTGGTTTATTACTATTGGTGAAAGTTAGAAGATCCATACCCTATATTACTCCACTAGTCCTACTCTTTAGCTTATTCGAGGTGGGAGTGAGCAGTCACATGTGTCTATCCCGTCGTTACGGGTGTGTATGTGTGGTCTTTGTCGCCCTACTGGAATATTGGTATCGATAAAGATTAGTTAGAGTAATCAACCCTAAGCCTTATAAAAAAAACCCATTTTACCTTTATAAACTTGTTACTCCTTAGCTCTAGTGGTGGAGATGTGTATCCTTGCCAAGCCTATGATAGAATACTCGTCACGACCAAGCAATTGAGCGAATTAGTTACATGTTACCACATAGATTAGTTGAGTGATTTGAGTGTTTTCATCTTCCTATTTCGTGATGTGTTTGGTTGTGTACTTGTAATAGATCAAATAAATGGTTAAACGGAAAAATCCTTAGGGATACATTTTTATAAACTTCTAAAGGCTACTTGAGGACAAGTATGATTCAAGTGGGGGATATTTAATGACATCAAATAACGTCTATTTTATAACATCAATTATCCCATGTAATTAACCCATTTTGTATAATTATTGCAAAGAATTGTTACTTAATCGTTCATATTTGAGAATTGCAGTAATTATGGAGTACTTGGTGAAGATTGACTAAAAGGCACGCATTCTGGAGCTTAAACGAAGATATTTTGAAGATTACTGTTTTGACTACCAATACGCCGTATCCATCAAGGAAGATACGGCGTATATGTGCCTGCACTCACCAAAGACCACGAAGGAATGAAGACTAATACGTCGTATCCAAGAAGACCAATATGCCGTATTCAAGCTATATGGGAATAAAATATTCTGGAAGATATCAAACGTGGTCCCTACTCCAAGAAATCCCCAATACGCCGTATCCAACACATTGGATACGTCGTATCGAAACCGACTTCAGACCTTATAAATAGAAAACTCAAAACAAGTTTTCAGTGTTCTAAATCATATTCTCGATACATAAACCATAAAAGTTGATTTTCAGAGGAGAAAAAGAGCAGAAGAGGTCGAGCAACACGATTAATTCCATATGAGACAACGTGTAATTTCCTCAACTCTTGTAATCGTTCAGTTTTTGGTATCATTCGTTAACTCGTTTAGTTTACATTGGCTAAATCATTACTCTTGTATTAATTATGATGTTTGAAGGCTAATACCTTCAGGTATCAGCCATTGTTATGAAGATCTTAATGTTTGGTTTGTTTATCTCGATTTCTTAATTTATTGTTGAATTGCTTGTTTATGTTTATCATCATACTTACTTGTTTACGTGCTTTTGTATGCGACCTATCATTCAACTGAATCTAATGATACAGACCAAATAATCTAGATACCGGGATAACTCTCCATATAGTGATTTATACATCTAGATCAATAAGATCACAATTAACGACCCAATTAACGACCTATCTTCACCCTTTGATTGTGAGCTTAGTTGGGCCATAAGGTGACCTTGATATCAACGAGTACGTTCTAATCAATTGGTAAAGACTTGGTTAGTGGACTACTAGTATATGAATTGTCGTTAAGCAGTAAGTGGGTAAAGTCTCTATGAGCTAGGGTTTAACAAGATCACCATTGCCTTAATCCCTAAGATAGATTATAATCAGCAAATAAGGATGCTTTATGCGGATGCGTTTAATTGTGACAGAATTCTACGTGTCTAGGTCTTAGGAAGAATTCCCGCCTAAGTCTTAAGAATGATATGCCGCTTCGAGATATGTAATCATTGCACTAATAAACAAACCAACGTTCTGATTATATTAATAATGGTTAATACAGTTTTCTTATATTTGGCTAGACCGCTCTTTTATTCTCTGTTAATTTGCTTGCGTGGGTTAAAGTGTCTTAAATTAGTTTTAGTCAACACCAAACCTGTGCTAGTCTCTCAGGCTGAAAACCCCCCTTTTTCTATTAAATTTAGGATTAACATAGGTTTAGCATAGATTAGACCAACTTAGATTAGAAAAATCAAAGTATTAATAAATTGAAATATTTAACTTCGCTCTTAGTGATCGACACTCTACTTACCACGAAACTCTCATCGATCGGGTACACTGCCTGTTAAAGTGCTGTTTTAGGATAAGTCGGCTAAATATAAATTTAAAACTTGGTAATCAATAAATTGACCCTACACGACAGCACATCAATAAGACACTATATGAACTATGGTATGAAAAAGTTCCTAATTTGTCTTACTTAAAGGTCTGGGGTTGTGAGGCGCTTGTGAAGTGGGATGCGCTTGACAAACTTCAACAAAGATCTGTTAAGTGTATCTTTATAGGATACCCAAAGGAAACAATGAGTTACTATTTCTTTGAGAAAAATCTAAAAACAAAATAGTTGTTGCAAAGTATGCTGAATTCTTTAAGAAAAATCTTTTGTCTCAAGAAGTCAGTGGGATGGCGGGAGATCTTAAAGAAATTTAAGATGAAGATACATCACCTTCTGAAAACACTAGTGAAATTCCTATGAAGGTTGAAGGTTTCGAACCACCTCATGAGGAAGAAGCTCCTATTCGTAGGTCCATAAGGACACATCGAGCTCCTGAACGCTTATGTCTAAATGTAGAAGTTGAGGAGCATAGTTTAGGGGATCTTAATGAACCTGCTAACTATAAGGCTGCAATGTTAGATCCGGAATCTAATACGTGGCTCAATGCTATGAATGCGAAGATGCAATCCATGAAAGATAATCAAGTCTGGCGCTTGGTTGATCTTCATCCTGATTGTAAGATCGTTGGGAGTAAATGGCTTTTTAAGAAAAAGACTGACATGGATGGCAATGTACACACCTATAAAGCTCGTCTTGTAGCAAAGGGATTTACTCAACTCTATGGGGTTGATTATGAAGAAACGTTCTCACCCGTTGCTGACATTAGAGCTATTAGGATTCTCATAGCTATAACAGCGTTCTATGACTATGATATTTGACAAATGGATGTCAAAACTTCCTTCTTAAATGGTTATCTTGATAAAGACATTTATATTATGCAACCTGGAGGTTTTGTCGATCCAAAACATCCCAGGAAAGTATGCAAGCTTCAAAGATCCATTTATGGTCTTAAGTAAGCATTAAGGAGCTGGAATAAAAGATTTGATGAGGAACTCAAAAAGTTTGGATTTACTCTGAATCTTGATGAGCCATGTGTATATTAAAAGGCTAGTGGGAGTAATGTTACATTCCTCATATTATATGTCGATGACATAATCATCATGGGAAATCACATTCCAAGTTTACAAAGTGTAAAGATATATCTTGGAAAATGTTTCGCCATGAAAGATTTAGGGGAAGCGGCATTTATTCTTGGAATCAAGATCTTCCGAGATAGATCGAAGCAATTAATTGGACCTAGTCAAAGTGCTTACATGGATAAGATCTTGAAGAGATATAGGATGGATAATTCTAAATGTGGTCACATCCCCACGCAAGAAAGATTTGACTTGAATAAAACACAAGGTGCTTCAACACTCGGAGAGGTGAAGCGTATGCAGAATGTACCTTATGCTTCGGTTGTAGGTTCTATCATGTATGCGGTAAGATGCACTAGACCTGATGTTGTGTTGGCGCAAAATATAACAAGCCGTTTTTAACAGAATCCAAAAGAACCACACTGGACTGTTGTGAAAACCATTCTTAAGTATTTAAGAAATACTAAAGATATATTCTTGGTTTATGGTGGAAATCCTGAAGCTGAACTTAGAGTTGATTGCTATTGCGATGCTGGATTTGAGACCGATAAAGATGATACAAAATCTCAGACATGATACGTCTTCGTTTTGAATGGAGGCGCAGTGGACTGGAAAAGCTCCAAGCAAAGTACTACTGCGATGTCTGCTACAGAAGCTGAATACATAGCTGCTTCGGAAGCTGCGATGGAAGCTGTTTGGATTAGGAAGTTTATTTCAGGGCTTGGTATCGTACCAACAATAAACGAACCTATTAAGATGTTTTGCGATAATTCAGCCACACTACATTTCGCTAACGAACCTGAGGTTCAGAAGGGCGCCAGACACTACCATAGAAGATATCATTATGTTCGTGAGAGTATTAAACTAGGCGAAATAAAATTTCTTAAAGTTCACATAGATGACAATCTGGCTGATCCTTTTACGAATGCTTTATCGAAAGGAAAGCTTACTCAACTTGCTAGGAGCATGGGACTTCGTTTAGCTAGTAGTTTCATGTAGATCTGTATTTAGTGTTTGGATAAGGGATGTTAACACAATTTATTTTATGATAAAGATAGGTGGTATTCCGTTATATTTATTTTAAATTGTGTCCTATATTTGCATGTTTAATCCGTGAATAATGCTTTATTATTCTAAATAGTCCGTTGTCGATCAACAATATGGGAATATTGTTGAATTAAGACAAGTCTGAGTGATTGGTGATATCTTGGATATTAAAGGATGTGTCCGCCAAACTCACATGATATTCATTAGATGAATATTGGACTTTCCTAACTAACAAGACTATCACTTTATGGATCGGCATCATTAAGTGAATCTTGTAAGTGATTTTATTTACTAAGTCCTTAGACTTGAGATGCAAGTAGGTCTTGCATGTGTGGATTATCCTTCTTGATTTAGTTCTAGTTATCCTGAATAAGGTAGCTAATAAGGATTATTTCAGAAGTGATTATGAAGCATGGTGACATGACACTTGTAGTCAATATAAAATTTGTTCCTTCAATAGTTAAAGTATGATACCACTAGGCCCCTCGTAGGATTAATCGGATGTGTGTATGGCCGTACCCAAAAACTCATGTAGAAAAGTCTCATTGATTTTTGGTAATCTAGATTAATTACATATACGAGAAACAGAAGCGTTAACTAATGGAATGACCTTGATCCATATTCATTTTTAACACGGTATCAGAAATAAAGGGATTGTAAATACATAAATCATTTTATCCGTGACTTTATGAAACCACACTCGGATATTTCTGAGAGCATTGCGTGTTGCTAGACGCTTACCAATGTTATTATATTATTTGATACATGTCCAACTGGGAGCTGTTGGATTATGTCCATGTAGAAATAATATATGTCCGAAAACTTATTCTAGCCTATGGGGACGCACACGTTAATACATGGAACAATAATAATTAAATGTAATATATAAATTAGTGATTAATAAACGAACGTTTAAATAATTATTTATTTAACGATAATTGCAATATGTAGTTAAATGTTAAATACAATGACCTAAATGCAAAATAAGGAAAAAGGAAGTTCGGGTTTGTCTCCTATTGGTCTTGGCCGGTCGGCATCCTAATCCCACAAGGAATGAGATTGCTTGACTTGCAAGCCAAGGCATGTAAGCCTATATAAAGAATGCTAGATTCATTATTTAGGTCACACATTCTATTGATAGAAAAATATCCCTAAAACCTCCTCCTTTTCCTCCTTTTGTTCGACCGAGTTTTATAACCCAAAAGGGTTTCTGGTTTTTGGTTCGTGCGATCAAGAAAAACACCAAGGGGTGTTCGTTCGACTTGATAGTTCAAGAAGAAGGGATTCGTTTGCTAATCACTACTAGTACTAGCATACATTATTGTTTGCTACGAACGTATTGTGTGTGTCGAAGTAGAGAAATCTTCATTTAGATTTTGGGTGGTTTGCGTGGTATTTATATTATACACACGCGTATATTGAAGACGGTGGTTACGTTAATTGCTAAAAGGTACACGTCATCAATCTCTTTGTTGATTATTTTTTATACGTGATTATATGTTTTCCGCTGCGTATTCGTGTAGTTAATGGTTAATTTGCTCATATACTCCAACACAAACAAATACGAACAAACCTTCATTCGTGTTCGTCTGATTCGTTCACAACCGTACTCGAGAGGTTCAATGACAAAAAGTGAGAAATAAACTTTTTGGATTCGTATAGTTTAAGTATAGCATAGCAATACATCATGTCTTAAAATGAATACTTCTGGCAGTTCATATTAAATATACGTTATTGGTACTTTGGTAGCATACGAATATACTCTTGTTAAGTTTGTTGATTAAAGTATATATATTAGTCGTAATTAAAAACATTTTTTGGGATGACGTAGAAATGAAATAAAATTGTGTGGAATAAAAAGCAGGTAGCAACCAATTAAGGAGGCGCAATGTGACATCTCAACCCTCCCCTACTTCCTTTATTATACGACTACATTCAATTAAAGCTCTTTCGATTTTTAGTTTGTTACGACCAATGTTTTAAAAAACGGTTTTTTAATTGATCTGGTCAAGTCATCGGGTTACGGTTCAACCAGTTTAACCGATGGTTCAACCGAGTTTTTGGGCCAAAACCGGCTTCCAGACACCCGACCGATTCACGGTTCAACCAGTTCAACCGGCCGAGTCAACCCGGGTTTTAAAACACTGGTTACGACTGCAATATCTTAAAAACCGTTTTTTTAATTAACCTGATCGAGTCATCGGGTCACAGTTCAGCTTATTTAACAGGGTTTTTGGGCTAAAAGCGGCTTCCGATCACTCGAGCGGTTCACGGTTCAACCTGAGTTTTAAAACACTACTTTAGAGTATGTGTTTTTAGCGTAAAATTGCGACAATTGTTTACGTGGTTAATTTGTTCAAATCGCAAATGTGCAAATAGCATGCATATGCATAAATCTTTAAAATTTTGATCAAATTCATACCCAGATATTGTTTTGGGACAAATTAAAATACGTAAAATACGTAATACGTTTGTTCAAATATTTTGCTTTGTTCTTTTCGGTTTTAGCTAAGCAATCGAAATATATGTAAATGATCACACGAGATTATTTGTTTCGAATTATATTGCCCACAAATGGTGGATGACGAACAGTGTTCGGATGAGGTTTGATGAACTTTTGGATATCTATTTGCGTCACCGAGTTGGTGCAAAGTTTTGGAGTAGTATCTAATTCATTTCATACGAAACATTATAAGATTTGAGGCATAAAACATGAAAAAGCAACTTGTTAGTGTCAATTGATGTAAAATTTATATTTAAAGTAAAGGTTGATCATTCGATGTGAATTCATTTGATGTGGTAAACTATTAGTTTCGAAAATGACAAGAAATTCGATGTTTGGTTTATATAAAAAAAGTTGTCAACTTGTTACGTCACATCATTTTTTTACTTAGTATCAATAACGTGTAATAAGACAATCTACTTCGTCAGCCAAACATAATCCACCTAACACACAAATATACTTCACAATAAACTAAAATCATACATACACGACTCTCTCACAAGCCGATCGATCCGCATACCAATTTCTCTCTTTTTCCATCGACCAACGCGTGGGTGATGGTGTGTATTTTAAGATTCATCGCGTGGAGACTAAGGGTGTAAACGAGCCAAGTCGGGCTGAGTACTGTTAAGCTCGAACTTGACTACTAAATCTTCAGTTCGAAATTCGACTCGAGTTTGGTCAAACTTTGGATTTCAAGCTCGAGCTCGATTATCTCAACATTATAAGCTTGGACTCGTTAAAAACTCGAAATATCAAACTTGAATCGACTCGATGGTTTATGTGAACTAAGTAGTAATAGGTATATGAAAGGGTAATATTGTAATTTAATCAAAGCTTGATAAGGCTCGCGAGCCTCACGAACCAGCTATTTTCGAGCTCGAACTCAACTCGAAAGTATACCAGCTCGAGCTCGAATCAATCTCAAATAGTTTACGAGTCGATCTCGAATAACTTGTGAGTTGTCTCGTCTGTTTTACACCCCCTGGTGAATACCGTGTGTAAACATATTGATCGTACAATAAACTGCACCTTGTTGATCTGAGCTTGCTTGGACCGCAAGCCGGATACTTCAAAAAGCTTTGGGTGATCTGAAATAAGACAAATAACACGCTTGGGTTAGACGGAGTGCATGGCAGGACCCTGCAAACCGACTCCGGCGTAAGAGTAAGTCATTTGTGTATTCTAGGTATGTGTTTTAGAGAAAGATAGTAGAGAGTGAGTGAATGACATACCTGAATATTTATACGAAAACCCTAGAAATATCTAGGTATTGCTACATGTCTTAACCGTGTTGGTTGATAGTTTCTATCGAGGCTTCGAGATCATGCTTGTGTGCGGTTGTTTGCACGAGTGGAAATAAAGGACGACCGTTATCCGTAGTCTGGTCTACAAGATATTTTGTTTTATCTTTAAGTCCGGAGCTTCAATCTCTTCGGATGCTTTGGCTTTTCGGAGGTTCTGGCTTCATTAAGATGGACTTGTTTGTGTATTGGTAGATTTCCATACAACAGCCTTGTAAACTTTACGCCAATAAACACTTTTAAGTGACACGTTTGTAGCATCGGATATTAATCTCCGACCTCAAAATGAGATACACCGGTCACATATTTTTATCTTTCCTAAACCAAATTAACTTTTGGTCAAGCAAAAGATACTCTCTTTTCAAGAATGCAATGCTGATCTTATCTTTTACATAGTAAAGGAAAACGTCAAGTAGAATATTCGTATTTTAAAAAATCAAATCATACTAAATTTAGTAATATTTTTTTTAATTAGAATTTCTTTTTAAGGTTTTTTAAATTATTTTTAATTAGAAAAGGCAAAATATTTCCAAAATTGGCAAAAAAAAATCACCTCACGTTTTTATATAGTGAAAAAAAGAAAATTAAACATAAAAGTATAAGTGTAAAAAACATAAAGAACAAAACTTAGAAAAGATGGGAATACTTTTACAAAGATTAAGGTCTAATGGAATTTAAAAAAAATTATTATCAAAACTAAAAAGGAAAAGGATGTGATAATAACTATGTACGATATAATCCTATGCAATTTAAATCAAACCTCACAAACAAATTATTAATAAATAATCAAAATTTTATATTAAAACCCCGTGCATGCACGGGGTATTATAACTAGTTATTTCGTACAGAAATTTAAATAATTTTGCAATTTTCTAAAGAAATATCAAGTCAAATAATAAATTGATGTTACTTTACTAACTTGTGATTAATTAATACTAACAACAAATATCATTGGTCCCCCAGGCCCCTTTATACATTTCTTTATGATGTGATAACATGACAAGCATCCTATCTCTTTCTTTATCATCAAATCACATAAATTATTACTGTATATCATTATAAAAAACATTATCTCTAATTAATTACTCCCTCCGTCTCATATTAAGTGTCCACAATAGAATCTTTTAAGTCTTTTTTCATCAACTTTGACCATAAATATTTTTGTTTGTGTTATATAATATTGAACGAAAATTATACCAACGAAAAATATATTCAAAACTCTATTCATTCATATATCTTGCATCAAGTATCATATAACAGAAGAATAAATCATTAAGGTCAAAGTTGAAGAAAAAAGACTTTGAAAAAATCAAGTGGACACTTAATGTGGGACGGAGGAAGTATTTATTTACTATTATCAAGGGGGCTGAGGTTTAATTGTTTGTTTTTTGTGTATTCATGCTGATCATCATAGATAGAAATAGAATCTTGAAAAAATCAGTGGTTCTTTTGTGTGATTAAAATCTGTGATTTCTCAGAACTGGTCCAGAAAGTTTTCTTGTCGCTGATCCCAATAAGAACCTTAACCTCACCTCTCTCACACACACTCAAAACACCATAAAGAAACACACATAAAAAAATCCCAATAAAAGTTATGATATATCCCCTTTAATTATGTTTACTTCTATTATTACAAACAGATATATACTCTCAGGTCCCATAATTATTATTAACGTTTTATTTTTAGACTGTTCTAAATTAATCGTCTAATACTATTCACATCTTAAAATTATTTTCATTAGACAAGAAACACATAATTTAAAGAAATATATTTATTACTATTTTAAATTTTATAAAAGTATAAAAACATCTTACTCTTTGATAATTATTTAATGTTTCATACAGTTTTGTGAATAATAATTTTGATTAAAAGTAATATTGCAGAATTAAGCAATAAAATTGAAACGAAAGGAGTAGTAAAAATTGATTAAAAGTTTTATTCCGGTTTACTATATTATCTTCACTTGAAGTCATTATTACAAACTTTAAAAGCAACATTAATTAATTAGATTAGGATAAAAATGTTATTATATCAAAAGTAAGAGAAGTAAGTAGTAATAGTTATGTTTTTTTAACTATGTGTTGTTTTATTGTTGGCCAATTATTTTGAGACGAAAATAGCAATATGTTTTTTTCATTCATTATCTTTTTAATTGAAACCGTTAATTCTAAGAGAAGTGGGTGCAGTTACTTGCAAGTTTTTTTTTTGAACGGCAAAATTTTATTAGAACACTAGCAAGAAGCTAGAAAAGATTACAAGTTAACCAAATTAGGGTTTTGTAACCAAGTAACCCGATTAAGATTACACTTAGAACGACTAGAGCACCACATGAAAGAATATTGAACAACATCATCGAATAGAAGAGCACGCCTTGGCTGAGAGATTCCAAAAAGGAATTGATTTCTGAAGCGTCAAATAAGCCACCACATCACGTAGCAAACACCTTCAAGGAACTCTTTCAAATGCTTGTGTAAACGAATATTGACAATCCAATTAAGCCACTCGTTATAGGAGTTAAAGACCACATCTTCAATTTCCCACCATAACAGAATTTTCCTCCAAACTTGACGGGCCAAGGAACAAGAGAAGAAAATATGAGAGGTAGATTCCACATCCGTATTACAAAGGGGACACAAGATTAATGGAATATCCATTCCTCTTAACGAAAGATTAGCTCTAGTAGGCAGTTTATCCAAGCAAACCCTCCAAGCATGAACATTTACCTTGATGGGAACAACTTTAAGCCATCTTGTTGGAACATCAGCTTTCGGCAAGATTGTGTCGTCTATTAAGATGCGAGTGGATTTAACCGAAAACTCACATGAGCCCTCTAGAGACCAGGACCATCGATCAGACATATTAGGGAGCGCAAGATCAGCTACTTTCAAGCATATAGAATCGTATTGTTCATGCTAAACACCACCTCTTGGCATCCTACGAAAAGAATGAGACAAAGAGGGATGACCCATTTTTTCAGCCACACTTATAGATTTACACATCTCTAAAGCATATAACCGTTTATAAAGAACCTTCAAAGCAACCTCTCCAAACCAAGTGTCGTCCCAAAAAGATGTATTCTCACCATTACCGACTTTTTTTAATGAAATTCATAAGATATATACCTTTACTTTGGAGCGAATGAATAGCATGAATAACGTCATGCCATAGAGATCTTCTAGGCATCAGCTTGTGGGTATTTAAAGCCCCTTTGTTACCAAAGATAGCTTTAATAAAACGAGTCCACATAGACGAATCATCTGTTAGAAATCTCCAAACCCATTTAAAAAGGAGAGCGCGATTATGAGCAAAAAAACTAGAGACACCAAGACCACCATTCTTTTTTGAGGCTAGAACCGTATTCCAGCTAATCCAAGCAAGCTTCCTATCTGAGCCATCAACTCCATAAAAGAAATTCCGACGAATAGATTCCAGAGAATTTAACACACCTATTGGAACATTGAAGATGGACATGTGATAGAGCGGAATCGAGGTGAGGACCGACTTTAAAAGAGTAAGACGGCCACCTATAGAAAGAAGTTTTAGCTTCCATTTAGATAATCTCAAAGAAACCTTAGAGATAACGTCTTCCTACGAGGTAATTATTGACATGTTGCCACCAACCTTGACGCCAAGATAATTGAAAAGAGTAGTTAAAATAGAGCAGCTAATCAAAGAAGCTGCACCATCAACTACATTCGAGCTAACACCAATTCCTATCAATTTGCTTTTGTGAAGATTAATTTTAAGGCCTGAAGCTAAGTAGAAACACTTCAAAACACTCAATAATCCTTGGATGTTATTTTTATTCCATTCACCAATAAAAACTACGTCATCCGCGTAGAACAAATGAGAGATCTTGAAAGTGTCGTTAAGAGGAATACCTTTAAAGAGACCGGGTTTAAAATTCATTTAAATGAGAGGTGAAGTGTTTCCATAATCAATATAAAGAGAAAATGAGAGATGGGATCACCTTGCTTTAAGCCTTTATGGAATTGGAACTCTAAAGTAGGACTACCATTAACAAGCACCGAGCCCATGGCATTGTTAAGACAGCTACTAATCCATTTACGCCATTTTATACCAAAACCAAAAGCCTTTAGAGTTTCATCCAAGTAGTCCCATTTCACCGAGTCAAAAGCCTTTTCAAAGTCCACCTTGAAAATCATCCCGTGTGACTTTTTGAACTTGCACCAAGATATAAGTTCATTAAGAATGAAAGGCCCATCAAGAATTTGACGATTAGCAACAAAAGCCGATTGAACGTCACTTATGAGATAAGGCAAAACGAGGCATAATCTGTTAGCCAAAATTTTAGCTATAATTTTGTAAACGCTCCCAATAAGACTTATAGGACGAAAGTCTTTCACAAATTTGGCGTCTTGGATCTTGGGGATAAGGGCAATAAAAGAAGAGTTGCAACCTCTAGGGAAGTGTCCATTAAAAAAATCTCTAACAGCTTGAAACACATCTTCATCAATAGTTGCCCAATACTTACGATAAAATTCGAAAGAAAAACCATCTGGACCAGGTGATTTGTTGGTGCCACAATCCCAAACAGCCATTTTTACCTCGTCGTAAGTAACAGTGCACTCCAAATCTTCAACTTGATCAGAAGATAATCGATTTGGAAAAGTGAAGTCGAAGCTGATACTAGGAGTTTGTGTAGGCGAAAATTGCTTCTTAAAGTAAGTAAAACATTCATTCTTAACTCTGTGTGGTTCTGAAATCCATTCACCATTGGCTAGAGTCCCACGAATGGCGAGTTGGGAACTCTTTTTATTAAGAATACCATGAAAATATTTGGAGTTTTCATCGCCTTCAATGGACCATCGGATTTTGGCTTTTTGAGAAATCTCAATGGCATTCATAGTGTTAAGCTCCCGAAGTTCATTAAGAAGCGTGATTCTTATATTAAGAATCTCATCATTACTCTTTCCTTGATCAATTAACTTATCAACTTCCGAGATATTATGTTGAATTTTAATCTTCCTGTCGTTAGACCGTTTGTTAGCCTCTTTCGACCAAGCCTTGATGGCAATCTTGAGAGCTTGCAACTTTTTCTTTAACCGTATCAGACCATTTGACTCAAAAAAGTGTATGTTAGATGCAAGTTACTGGCACTTCAACGTCATATTAGCTTTTTGTCATCTAACTAACACATCAAAAACACCATGCCGGTAACTTGCATCTAACATACACTTTTTTGACCCATCATACCAAATTAAAACACAAAACTATAAAAAAAACTAATTAAAAAAATCAAAGAAACGCAACCAACAGCTCGTTGGTTAACCAACGAAGCAAGTAACGCACACCAACGAACTCACCAAGCGATGTAGTAACTTGCACAAATTTGAACTCACCGGCGAACTCACCAAGCGATGTAGTTACTGCACCCACTGCTTTGATATTTGTTAAATTTTGTAAATAAAAAAAAATAAGAAGAAAGGGTATATGAGTTCTCTCCCATTAATCATACACTCTCTCTACCTATAAATACACATCTTTATATCTACACAAATTTCTCTCTTTTAGAGAGAGACTGCCATAGATAGACAGCCAGCTAGCTAAGTCTCTCCAAAGTACAAAGTGGTCCTATTTTGCAAACCCTTTTTATTCACATGATAACAATCCCATAACACCATTTTTCATTTCCATTTTCATTTATTCATTATCATCATCTAGCTAGAGAGAGATAAAACAAAACAAAACAATGCAAGATCAACAACAAATGATGGGTGGTTTTAGTGACCATATATCTGTTGGTGATCATGCAAACCGTCATATAAAAGCTGAGATAGCAAACCATCCTTTATATGAACAGCTTCTTTCAGCTCATGTGGCTTGTTTACGTGTGGCTACTCCTATTGATCAGCTGCCGTTGATTGATGCTCAGTTGTCTCAGTCTCATCATTTGCTCCGGTCTTATATTTCTGACCATCATAACCAGCAGCCTTTGTCACCTCATGATCGTCAAGAACTAGACAACTTTCTGGTACTTATAACTTTCCTTGAATGAGCTTATTATGTCTTATTTGGTTTTGGGCTTATGTTTTGTAAGCTCACTTTTTGTGGATTATTTTGAAACTTTCCGGCTTATATTATTAGTTTGTTATGTCATAATAAACTTATATAAGCTGAAAAGTTTCAAGCCAATAAAAGTGAGTTAAACAAACCACTCTTAAATTGTTTTTTTTTTACTTTTAACATGCAATTAGTGAGTATATTAAGTAAGTAAATAATTTTTACTATGACATAGGAAATATGCAGTTAGTGTTTGATTTGTGGTATTTTTCTTAAATTTTCCAAGATTTTGATTTTTTTTTACAACACACGCATATAAAAGAACCTAGTTTTGAGACATGTCTTGCTGTTTCAAGATTTTTGTTTCTGTAATTTACTTTTAACATGCAATTAGTTGGTAAATTACTACATATTTGTTACAATAAAGTGATTGTAGCCACTCATATATTTCCTTGATTTTCTGAGATTTTTTTTTGGTTACAACACCTGGTACTGTTTGAGCTTTGTCCAAGGTTTTTTCTTAGGTAAAAATGTAAAGTAACTAAAAAAATTAAAAAGGCAAGTAAAAAATTGTTTGTGGTCAGTTATATGTATTTAAGAAACGCAATAAGTGATGAAAAATAATTTACTGTACAAGATAGTAAAAAATGTTTTATTTGATGAATGTTTATTATTGATATGAATATGAAACAGGCACAGTATTTGTTAGTTTTATGTTCGTTTAAAGAACAGCTGCAACAACATGTCAGAGTTCATGCTGTTGAAGCTGTCATGGCATGCCGTGAAATCGAACACAACTTACAAGCTCTCACTGGTTCGTACTTATTAATTTCTATTTCACACACATACTACACTTTTAACATGTTTGTAAATATATATATATCATCTGATACATGTTTGTTCTGAATTAGGTTCTAGAGTTTACTCCTATTCTTGTGAAAATTATTTCACTTTTTCACTTTTATAAACATATAATCTTTATGTTACTAGTCAAGCGTGTTCTTGTGCAATAACACCACTTGCACTCTTTTAAAAACGGCTCGGTTTATAAATAAAGTTAAATGGTTCTAACAAGAAGATAATATTGGGAAGATATTAAGGTGGGTGTAGTGTGTGGCTGTTGGTGATGATATTGATTTTTTTTTTCTAGATATATTAATTAGTTTGGTACATATTTTTTTGAAAATAAATTATGGTTAGGAGTAGAAGGAAAGTTGAGTTGATGAAGGGAACAAAGAGTGACAACAAAACAAACATCACCTAACAACAACTCATATTTTTTTTAATTAATTTCTAAGCAAAACCCAATTAGAAATTGTTATTTAGTTTTAAAATATTAGTGTTTGTTGGGTATTGTTTCGTGATGTAGGGTTTAGTCGTAGGAATAATTATTTGTCGACAAAGTAGAATACAATTTAGAGGAATTTTTTGAATACTCAAAGTTGAAAAAAAAGGTTCACACTTGTTACAATATAAACTTTGTTCCCACTTACAAGTTTAAAGTTCAACTTGTAACACCAATTTCTTCACATTAAGAAAAGCGTGAACAAGTTAGGTGTGACAAGTTGATCTCTAAACTTAAAAGTGTGAACAAATTTATATTTAGCACACATTTACGTGCGAATCATTTGTCGTTACAATTTTATGTGCGAAAACGTGATGATATATCACGCTTATATATGTTATACGCTTATACACATTTATATTATAAATGTTAAGAACTTGGTGAGCAAATGATATATTTGTTGTAGTGATTCTTGTTTAAGAATAGTCTAAACTTTATTGCTTCCCTCACAATTATCGGCTTATTAGGGTTAACTTTAATCTTGTTAAAGGTTATACTTTATGCTAACAAAAAATAAAATTATTTAGCAAGCACATAAGTAGAAAGCATTGTAGAGCTTCCCAGACTGAACCTGACAAATCATTCTAAAAATGGTTGGTAATAATTTCTACTGTAATACAGTAAATATAAAAGATTATCTTTTGATACTTTTGTACTTGAAATATTCAGAGGCAATATTAAAAGTGATACTAAAACCCCTCTGACATTTTTAATTTTATTTATTTCTTTTGTTTTAATTATAAAACAGTGAAACAGAAAGTGCGGAATCTGTATCATATCAAGGATTCACTTTTTGTCCATCGATCTCTCGATTTTTACTCTATTTTGATGAGATTTTGACCAAGTTCCTCAACGAAAACTTCAGGCAACTGACGATTCATTGGACGAGAATGTTTGAGTCTTTGACCAAAAATTGCGGTTTGACTAATACGGTCAAATCGCGGTTTTGGGTCATTGTCTCAACGTTATCGTAAAAAAAATTTCATTTGCCTGAATTTTCTGTCGAGGAATTGTGACAAACACCGGAAGGTGCTCAAACTTGAGATTCGATGGGCAGAAAACAGATTCCTTGACGTGAACGACACGTATTCCATGTGGGGTGGCAAGTTAGATACATTTTCGTGCAATTAGCACTAAATTATTTCTCTGTGTTATACATTCCTAAAACATTTGGTTATTAGGAGTGACACTTGGAGAAGGGTCGGGAGCAACGATGTCAGACGACGAGGATGAGATGCCAATGGATTTCTCATTGGATCAATCTGGTGGCGGTATCGATGGTAGCCATGACATGATGGGTTTCGGCCCTCTTCTTCCTACTGAATCCGAACGTTCTCTGATGGAAAGAGTCCGTCAAGAACTCAAAATTGAACTTAAACAGGTTTCTTTAAAATCTTTTATTACCTTTTACATTAATCATGCAAATTATACAAATATTTGAACAATACATGCATATCGACAGGGTTTTAGGTCTAAAATCGAGGACGTGAGAGAGGAAATTCTACGAAAGAGACGGGCTGGAAAATTACCTGGTGACACTACTTCTGTGCTCAAAGACTGGTGGCAACAACACCCGAAATGGCCTTACCCAACTGTACGTAATTAATCAATTTCGCGTTACACATAATATATAGTTCTTACAGACCTAGGAACGATATATAATTTAGTTTTGACGCGTTTTATAGGAAGACGACAAGGCTAAACTGGTGGAGGAAACGGGGCTGCAACTAAAGCAAATCAACAACTGGTTCATAAATCAAAGGAAGCGAAACTGGCATAGCAACTCGAACTCAATGACTGCTCTCAAGTCCAAGCGCAAGCGGTAGAAGAAGACCGACCGACATTTACTCCATCTGAAAATTCGTATATGAAATACTAGTAGGTATCATATATATGGAATATATGGGGCCAACAAGTTGTAACGAATGCATATATGATGATTAATTTTCTAACACATTTTCGTTTAGTAATGTGATACTAATAGTCATGATCGATCGAAATGTTCTTAAAATTTCTTGTGTACGTGTTTTGATGCAATGTATATTAGTGCATACATAATACGTATATATGTATGTATGCGATGAAATACATATATACTTCCTATTATATACGACCACATGCAATGTATTACAAGTTACATGGTGTATTTATAATTTACGGTTGTCCATCGGGTTTACATGTCTTTTAACTCGATATAAAGTGTACCCGATGTATTTCGTGACAGTTTTACGACCTTTGTAACCAGTGAAGTTTGAACATTTAATCATATGAAGGGGTTATGTATTAGTTATTAGACATAGACAACAAACATTCGTAAGAAAAAGAGGATAAAAGATCCCTTTTTCTTTTAAGGTTGAAAATGAAATGACAGTGTTCTCTTTTTTGTCTTTATTTATAGCCGAATAAAAACTTTTGTTCAAAAAACTGATATGATTCTATTAACAATGAACAAGTAATGATTGAAATAATTGCTTCAATATTCGAACAAAAAATATACCATTTCATGGCACATTCATTTCAATCATTACTTGTTCATTGTTAATAGAATCATATCAGTTTTTTTTAATAATTATTTCAAAATGCAACCAACTTACTATTTTTTTGAGTGTTGTACAGGCCTCTTTTTTTGCTATTATGTGCTTAGGCTTTTGAATTTCTAACTTTGTGTATATTTTGTTCATCTACAACCATCATTTTGCCCTCCCATGTTAATAGGGTGGTTAAAAAACGTAAAGATAACCTCGGCGACCCTGAAAAAAAGCTCGTAAGAGTAAAATGGTTATAGAATACACACAAAAGTCGTAACTTGAAAGTTTACATATATAACACGGAGTAGAAAAAAAAAATAAGTTGGCCGCATAAAACTCGAAAAAATGACAAGTTAGTTACGTTTAAGGTAATTATCCCTTTTTTTATACGTATTTGTTAGCTAAGAATCTTTTTTAACAACATTAATTCCAATGTAACATGTTTATTCTATATAAAGACACTTAATCAACCAACCATTACCAAAGTTTCATATCTTCTCTTAAATCAATCCATAGTTCACTTTTGGGACATTTGAGTCGTAGTTTTAAGATGGCTGGTTCTACTGATGAAGGATCACGACATCCGCAACGTGTAGAAGTTGTTCCGTTTAACACATCCGAGGTTCCTTTAAAAACAGTGTTGCTACATGGCAACTTGGATATATGTGTGAAAGAGGCTAATAAACTACCAAACATGGACGCGTTTAATAAAAAGTTCAGTCCTCTTTCGGGTACTAGTGATCCTTATGTGACCGTATCAGTAGCTAATGCGGTTATTGGGAGAACTTTTGTAATAAATAATAGCGAGAATCCTGTCTGGATGCAGCATTTTTATGTTCCTGTAGCACATTTTACAACCGAAGTGTTGTTTGTTGTTAAAGACAGTGATGTAGTTGGTTCGCAGCTAATAGGTGCAGTCGGGATTCCTGCTGAGCTTTTGGTTAATGATTCTGTAGTTAAGGGTGCTTTTCCTATACTGAATGCGAGTGGGCAGCCATGTAAACCTGGTGCTATATTAACTTTGTCGATAAAGTATACACCAGTGGATCAAATAGACATGTACAACGATGGAGTGGGGTCGGATTCAGAATTTAAAGGTGTTCCAGGAACATATTTTCCGCTTAGAAGAGGTGGAAAAGTTACTCTTTATCAAGATGCTCATGTTGATGGTAGTCTCCCGACTATAAAGCTTGATCGTGGTTTGAGATATGTACAAGGAGATTGTTGGCGTGATATTTGTGATGCTATAAGGCAGGCACGCCGTTTGATTTATATCACGGGTTGGTCTATTTATCACAAAGTTCAACTTGTACGTTATGGTGCGAAAGCAAGAGATAGCATTTTGGGAGACCTTTTGAAAAGCAAGGCGGAAGAAGGTGTAAGAGTGCTTCTACTTGTATGGGATGATCCTACTTCAAAGAGCTTTTTGGGGTATAAAACGGTAAGTCCTTAAACACCAAATGTGACAACTGATTATCTGACTTTGATTATATTGGAAGTTTATGTTTTTCTTTTTGTAACTTGTAGAAGGGTTTATGCAAAACTCATGATAAGAACCTCGACGCCTTTTTCAATTCATCTGTGCAAGTATTACTTTGTCCTCGTTCATTAGCAAAGACTAGTTGGACCAAGAAGGTTAGACTAACTTTAGTATAATTTGTGAACCTTTGGGCCCCTATGGGTCGTTAAACACTTGTTTAGCTTTTTGGTAATTTAGCCATCTGTGGTTTCGGTTTTGGTTTGCAGGATGCGGAAACCATCTATTCCCATCATCAGAAGAGTGTTATAGTGGACGCTGATGCTGGTATCAAAAGAAGGATCATGGCATTTGTTGGAGGTCTTGACCTATGCGCGGGTCGTTATGATACTCCAGAACACTCTCTCTTTAGCACATTAAACACGCTTCACAAAGATGATTATCATAATCCTAACTATACAGTAAGCATTTTATTCTTAAACTTAAAACCTCTTGAAATATGTCTACGTGTCTTATATCGTTTAATTTCTCATCAGGGGCCTACTGCTGGCTGTCCAAGAGAGCCATGGCATGACTTGCATTGCCGACTTGAAGGTCCAGCAGCATATGATGTACTCCAAAACTTTGAGGAGCGGTGGTCACGAGCTTCAAAACCATGTGGCCTTTCAAAAATAACTAAATATTTTGATGTGTTACTTAACCTTGATAGAATTCCAGAAATTTTAGGTATCACCGATGCTCGTTACACAAGCGAGAAAGATCCAGAGGGTTGGCATGTGCAAGTGTTCCGTTCGATTGATTCAAACTCTGTTAAGGGTTTAGGTTTCCCCAAAGACCCAAAAGACGCTAAAAGTAAGGTAATACTACTTCGGCTTTTAGTACGGTTCATACAGGTCGGGTTAAATTATAAGCATTTATATACACTTTGTGTCACTTTCGACCCATTTGACCCATTTCATTGTTAACTACGTATTTGAAGTATACCTTGTAAATGGGTCAAAAATGCCATGTGTACGCTTCTTGCATATATTTTGGAAATATATAGCTCATGTTTTTGCTACCTTTCGACAGGGACTAATATGTGGGAAAAATGTACTCATAGATATGAGTATACATACCGCGTATGTGAAGGCAATTCGTACTGCTCAGCACTTTATATATATTGAAAACCAGTACTTTCTCGGTTCTTCATATGGCTGGGCTAACCACAAAAGCATAGGTGCAAATAACTTAATACCAATGGAAATCGCTCTTAAAATTGCAAATAAAATCCGAGCAAATGAGAGGTTTGCTGTATATATTGTGATTCCAATGTGGCCGGAGGGCAATCCAACAAATTTTGCTACTCAGCGGATTCTCTTATGGCAGGTACGTAGATATTTGGTTATAAAGTTTAAGACGGTATAAATCATTGGATGCTAAAAAAAGCTTTATTGCAGCATCAAACAATGCAAATGATGTATGATGTTATTTACAAAGCTTTACAAGAAATGGGGCTCGAAAATGAACGCGAGCCACAAGACTACTTGAACTTTTTCTGTCTCGGCACTCGTGAGTCATCTAAAAAAACTCAGCCAACTTCAAATGGGAAAGTCTCGGTTGCGCCAAATACCCCTCAAGTACATACTTTTTAACCTCAAAACTACAATATTTAATGATTTTTTTTTCCCTTCATAATGACAGACATTTGATTGATTATCTAGGCACTTAGTATAGCAAGCCGACGTTTTATGATCCATGTAAACTCAAAAGGAATGATAGTTGATGACGAGTTTGTGATACTGGGCTCTGCAAACATTAACCAACGTTCATTAGAAGGTACCCGAGACACTGAAATAGCAATGGGCGCGTATCAGCCTCATCATACTTGGGCTCGCAAAGGTTCTGCTCCAACCGGGCAGATATATGGATACAGGATGTCACTTTGGGCAGAACATATAGGACAGCTTGAGAGCACTTTTGATCAACCAGAGACCCTAGAGTGCGTGAAAAGGGTGAGGTCATTGGGTGAGCAGAATTGGGAACAGTATGCAGCTGATAAAGTAACTGATATGACGGGTCATCTACTTAAGTATCCGGTGGAAGTTGATCGCAAGGGCGAGGTGAAGCCACTCCCCGGCTGTCCAAATTTTCCAGATGTTGGTGGCAGCATAGTTGGTTCTTTTGTATCTGCTCAAGAGAACCTTACCATATGAAGCTGCATGCCTACTGTGATCCAATGGTTCTTGAGACGTTTTCGTGTTTTTATTAAGTATCAGCCGATAAATGGAAAGTGTACGTCTTTAATGATCTTCCGTTGCATTTTTTGTTCTATACGTACTGTAATATAGTATCTTGCTCATATCATTCGTGCTTTATTCAATACGCGCAGAAGGATAATAACTTGTCTGTGCATGTTCTAGAGTTCGAAAGTAATAAATCAAAAACTAGGTAAATTATCATATGTAACAGTTTAAGGGGATCGAAAATTCGAAATGATAGATGTTGTTGGCAACACTTATCACCTGTGCAAACAAAGCTCATTTCTTTTTAAGTCATTGTAAAACATCTAAGAGTTATATATGGTTGGTTACCTTGAAAAAAATTTATAGTTTGTGTTTACTCTAGGGGTATTTATCGATCCGGTTATCGGGTTGTTTGTATTATTCGGTTCGGCTAGTTTAGTTATTTCTTTTGGTAAAAGTGAAAACCGAACCGAGCCGAATTTAAATATGATTTAACTGAACCGAAAAGTGAATTTGAATTCTTTTTGGTTTTCGGGTTAACCCGAATTACATAATCTATATTTTTTAAAAATTTAGTTATATAATTTTTTTAGAAAAAAAATATTTTTCAATCTTAAGACTTAAAATGTGTCACAAAAGCAACAATTTTAAGCCTGTAAAAATAAGGCCCATTGTGAATATTAGAGAAGGTAATATTGGGCTAATTTGTCACAAGGCCATTAAGTTAAAAAGTTTATAAGGATCTTTGATACCCATAGAATCTAAGAGGTTTAAAAAAAACCGGTTCATGAACCAAATCGGGGAAAAAATCAAAACTGGCGGTTTGTAATCGATTTAATAGAAATCGGCCGGATCGGTTTGTAAACCGGTTAAACCCGGTTTTTAACTGAACCGGTTACATATTAACCGGTTAAACTGATTGACTAACCTAACCGATTAAGCATTTTCAATATGAAACCGGTTGACTAAAACCGGTTCGGTTTTAAAAAAAAACTTGATATGTAATAGAATCAACAACAAAAAAATTAATTCTTTCATTTTCTCTGAAAACAACTTGAGATAATTTATTTCGTATTCCTTGGAATCTTTACATAGAAAACTTACAAAAGCTCATATTTTTTTCAAATTTTGCTCTTGCAAATTAGTACCTTATATTTTTCGAACCGGGAAACATGATTTAAGGTAGTAAGCACAACTCTATGGCATCGTTACAAACTTCCTAACGTGCCGCTTAATGCAGTAACGCCCCAATACCACCAACACGCCCTTTACTCATTCTTCACCAAACCTAGCGTAGCAATTTGGTCACCAACAACGCGTATGACACGTTCATTAATTAATATAAGGTCGTTGTAACTAATCATCGACGACGCCATATGCCTAACATGGTATAGTTCAATGGCGTAACCGAATACTTAGGTACAGTTTCGACTAGTCCCACAAATACAATAAGTTCAACTGTTCAAGCATTTTGTAAGAATCCTAAATGATTTTTCTTACATGAGATTTATGTATGCAGTATGCCTTACTAGGGTTAGACCTTCCTCAACGTCATGTTCGAGCAAAAGAAACTTTTAAAAAAAAAAAACTAAACTCATTCTTAGTCGTAGATTAAGGCTTTGTTGAATCTCTCTCTTTTACTTTAAAAAAAAATATATCTCTTTTTTTTTTTTTTTTATGTTTAATTAATTCCTAGTTTCCCATCAACCTTTTTTGTTGTTACTTGTTAGTTGAATTTGTTTTTCATGTACCAGCAATGCACCTAATGTGTTTGCTTTAATTACGTCCTAGTTTCCCATCACATTAGTCTAGTGGATGCGCTTTATGAACCTGGGGTTTCTTGCGGCTTCATCAAAGGAGGACATGCCGAGCTATTCGGCGAAAAAAAACCAAGAGACCTATGTCCTCGGGAGCTCCGTGCGGCAAAAAACCGAATCAAAGACCACTGTCCGGGGAGTTACACAAAGTGTTTTGCGATTCAATGACACCGATTTTAAACTCACGGGAATCGGCTCAAGACGAAAGCCGGACGGTGATAAAGTTTGAAGAATTGCGGTTCTGCAAAAAAACTGATAGGTGTCGGAGAAGATCTCGAAATCATCAAGATGCAAAAAGAATAAATACATCGAATATATATAAACCATTCGTAGTCGTTGACATTTTTTTTAGACGGTCAAGGTTAGTTGTTAGTGATTGAAAAAGCTAACAAGTGACATCCAATTTGCAGTTATGGAAGACTCGAACCTTCACCTTTAAGATAAACCTCACTCCTTTTTTCGCTCCTGAAGAAAACCTCCACTGTGAGGCTCGAACCGGACTCTCGCATGTGGTTACAACCTTCCAAGGTTATCATTGGTGACCATCTGAGCTAAGCCCAGATGGTTTCGTAGTCGTTGACGTAGTTTTGTTATCGTAATTTTTTTTAATTCTGGAGTTTTTCTTATTGCAATTTTTATTTTTATTATATTAATGAAAGATTAGTTGTTTTAAAAAAGTAGTAAGAAAAGAAAAAAAAATGGTTGCGACCTAAAAGTGTAAGTTCGATGCAAATATTCAGGAGTGTTTTTTTGTGTTGTTAGTTAGTTGTATGTTAAGTGGTGAAAAAGCTATGTGACCCGGGGGGTGATGTTGAATAGTAAAGTCTTGTCACCGAGTTTCGGGTACTTCGTTGGATCCCTTCGGTCGCTGATGGTAAGATCTTCCTACACACAAGAAGCAGATCGCGTTACGCCTCACCCCAAATGTGACCAGAGGCGACCTAGCTCCGACGTTGAGAATGAGTAAACTGATATATGTGAAAAATGCAGGTGAAAGAAAATGTACAGTGGTCTGAGCATCTGATTGAATGAAAAATCGTGTGTCTTTGGGGTATTTATACTTAGCCCCGTAAGATGAACCATGGCTGTTAGATGGAGGTCTCATTGGTTCAATGCTTCTGAGATGCTTTGGGTCAGCGTGTCAGTGGAGTGTCGGTCTTGGCTTTTTGGTTGAAGACAACGCCTGCCAGGATTAAGGACGTTACCCTTGTCTGTCTTCTGGTTATGTCTCGTCGCTATTCCATCGTTGTTTGATTGTGGGGTCCCGAATTGATTTTCTCCGGTTCAAAGTGTCGTCCGGCATTAGGTAGTCCGGACACATACTACGAACATGTGTGAAAATAACTTGCAAGTTACTACACCAAATGCTCTCTTATTAATAACTTTGTGGCTTCAACTAATATTATCAAGTTTAACCATAGGGGATGGCTTAGGAAAACACTACTTTCACTCTAAGTTGTGTGTGACGTTTTTAAGGTTTAATTCTTTTTAAGTGCAACAAGTTTTAATCGTTATTTTTCATCCAAAATATAAAATATACTTTTAATAATCCGGTTACACCAAATTTTTTAAAAATTGAGAGCTTTATTTAATTTGAGTATGTGTTATGATGAATTCAAACGTTGTACATTAGTCGTTCAAAAAGTAAAAAAAAAACAGTGATTAAAAAAGTGTTGCTCAAGTTTATAAGAATGTTAAATTCATGTGATACGTTCAAAAGTCTATCTTGATGATGATGACATCTAACAAAACTCATACAAAAAGTAGTTAAAAAATGTCTTCATTCTAGTATTGATATTAATAATATTATAATTAAAAAAATATTTGATGTTTTTGTTATATTTATTACACGGTTTTACCCAACTTCTAGAAACTTAGAAAAACTCCATTAAGTTAGTCGGTATTGTCCGCGTAAGAAACAGGAAAAAGAAATTCTAATATTGATACATGGTAAAAAAAAATCATTACCTCATTATGGTGAATGTTTATATAAAATTTTACCTTTTGGATAATTTAATTCGAAAACCAAAAGCGTCTTCTTCCAACACATTCAACAATCGGCCTCTCCCATTGCATCTACGATGTTTGATCAAAGTCGACGAGAAGATGACAAGTTAAAACTTGACGACTTGGCTAGAACAGCTCTTAAAGTCGCACATAAATTACCTGTAAAAAAATCACTTGCTACGATTTATAAGGTTAGTAATTCTCAACACCTATTCAATACTCACGTTAAATTGTTACGGTAAATTGTTTCTAATATTTTAGAATCGACGAGTCAACATATGAGGGAAAAATTCAAAACTGCGTACGAAAAATCCGGTTAGAATGTGAGAGCTAAAAAGGCTCGACTTTCCCGTGTAACCTAAGGCTCAGCTATAGCCCGTTGATAAACCGGTAAACTAATGAATTCCTTTTATGTTATAATGCGTACTTGATCGTCTTTTCATTAAAACATTAGCGATAAAATTTATTCAGTAAAGTCAGTCTGAGTTGATCTTGATTTAAGAGTCAGTCTTTTTATTAACCTTAAACGACCAACATCACACCTGTTACTATATTAGATGAAGTGGTAAAATTAAAAATGGAAAGGAAAGGAAAAAGCATTCTTGCGCTTTTATTAGAACAAACAAGTTAGGGTTTTCACACCTGCAGCTCAATCTATTGCGGTGAATGTTAGTCGCCTAAGATTTTAATTCGGTTCATGTTGTAGAGAAGTTATTGTTGTATTTTTGGTAAAAAAAATTCAAATTAAACCGTTCGTAACTTCGAACTATACGATTTAAACGACGTGTTTTGGTGTCATTCTAAAAAAAAACTAACACGGATTCTAACCGCATAGTGGGAATATGGGTATTTTAATCAAAAAAAATAAAATGAGGCGCGAATTTTTTCGTAATTTTAACACATAGATGCGAGTGTAGTAGTATTTTCGTTTAAATAATAGTTGAGGGGTATTCTAAGATTCGTAAATATAAAAAAAATGCGAACGGGTCTGCGGAGGCGGACTAGGGTCGGGAAATTCGGACCCGACAGATACCCATAACTCAGTAAAGGGTGTGTAGTGAATATTTATTGTGAAAAAAAAGCCAAAAAGGGACATCAATATAAGATTATTTTTTTTTTAAATGTTCGGAATACAGTTCAAAAAAAAAACAGAGAATACCGATGACTAAAAGAAGTGGCGAGAGAGTATTTAGAAAAAAGTAAAACAATTTTTCTTTTTCTAAAGAAAAAAAAAACCGGTAGTCGTGAGTAGAATTGCATACTCGGTTGTATGGTTGAGCCGTCATAGGTATATCAAATTGCATCACCGGAACAAAAAAGTAAAATTTTAGTCTAAAATATTTTTTGAGAAAAAAAAGTTTAACTTTTAAAACTTTTTGAGTGATGAAAAAAAATTAAAAAAAAATGATAAAAAAAACTAAACTGTTAAGAAAAAAAATAGATCATAAAAAGAACATACCCGAGTTGGCACCGACAACAGTGCGAGAGGGTATTTCGAGAAAAGAAAAAGCAAAATTTTATTTTAAAATTTTTTTTAGAAAAAAAAAGAACGGGACGATTAGCGGAGCGCGAGGTTTGAGGAAACTTAAAGGTTTATTCATAAAAAAACAGACCGATGACTCAAACAGCGCGAGAGGGTATTCCGAGAAAAAAAATAAAGTTTTATTTTAAAAAGTTTTTAAGAAAAAAAAGGGTTAAAAAAAGGGTATAAAAAAAAGGCAATGTAAAAAAAAGAAAAAAAAAGAAAAAAAAAAAAAATTGGGCTCATTAAATTTCGGGTCAAAAAAAGTCGGGTTGCATTAAATTTTTGGCGGGCCGGGTATTCTGCCTTTTGTATATATATAGTAATGTATATTTCTTTTTTCTGTTGTGGCTTCCAAATGTTTGACCAATTAATTTACAGGCTTTAACTTTTCGTTGTACATATGGGTGTAAACGAGACGAGACAACTCGATAGTTACTCGAGCTTGATCCGTAAACTACTCGAAATCGACTCGATCTAAACGAGTCGAGCTCGAGTTCGAGCTACTCGAGTATATGTTCGAGTCGAGCTCGAGCTCCAAAATACTCGGCTCGTGAAGCTCGCGAGCCTTATCGAGCTTCAATTAAATTACAATTTTACCCTTTTATATACATAAATCGAGTCGAGTCGAGCTTGATATGCCGAGTATTTATCGAGTTCGAGCATGATATGTGGAAATAATCGAGCTCGAGTCGAGTTTCGAGCTCGAGTTTTATATGACGAGTCGAGCTCGAGCTCGAAATATAAAGCTCGGCCGAGCTCGAGTCGAGTTTCGAGCTCGAGTTTTAGTATTCGAGTCGAGCTCGAGCTTGGCAGTACTCGGCTCGACTCGGCTCGTTTACACCCCTAGTTAAAAGCATGGTTTTATAACCCGGCCAGATGAACCGGTTATTACTCGGGTTGATTCGACCGGTTGAACTGGTTATAATCCGAGTTGATCAGTCCTATTGAACCGTGAAATGGTTGGGTGACTGGAAGTCAATTTGGATCGAAAACCCCAATTGAATTGCCGATTAAAAGGCTAAAATTTGTTTAGGTTTATACATGGGCTTATAGCTTATTTGAGTTTTCGTTTACGTTTATGATTTATAAGCTTTTTTTTGTTATTTTTAAATGTTTCAATTTATTTAAGTTTATAATGGCATAATAAACTTATATAAACCGAAAAGTTTCAAAATAAGCCACAAACAATGAGCTTATGAAACAAACGGTATTTATGGTTTGAGGAGATTTTAAAAAAGTTAAAATCATACTAGAAATATGAGAACACAATCTTATCGACGTATAGCTTTTGAGAATATTGGTTATATCGTGTGCAACATATAAAGAAAACTTTGGCTTTTTTCGATGGTTTTTACATAGGATTTTTTTCTTCTATTTACCCGTTTTGATTTTAATTGAAATCTTGAAACAGTTAGAAGCTCAAAACTTAGATATCATTTTTCACTTTTAATGTAAGTTAATGATTGATTAAATTTAATTCATTTCCTATTTTTTTATTTTTTTTTTCCTATTTTTAAAAATAAAAATTAGAAATATGGATACAAGGTTTTAACATTGGATATTGTATGTTTTTACCGTCTTCTAAAAATAAAACAAAATACAAGATTCGTTCATGAG
>BQNB010004499.1:37500-42566 GCA_026074375.1 Tanacetum coccineum | reverse complement strand
GGAATCACTTCATCAGTATTACATGAGATTTACTTAGCTAATGAATGACATGAACATTTAAAATATGAAACTGGAGCAATTTTAAGTTAATACCAATTTCTTAAACAGTCTTCTAGCTGAATGGAGTAAGTTTGTGACTGATGTCAAACTTGTAAAAGATTTGCATACTACCAACTTTAATCAACTTCATGCATATCTTGAACAACACGAGCTCCATGCAAATGAAGTCCGTCTTATGGGTGTACGTAGTCAAGATCCACTTGCATTAGTTGCAAAACATTAAATGACACCATCTTACTTTAACACTTATCAGTCTTTATACAATAATCCTCAATTTCAACAACAACAACAATTTTCACCATCTCAGTCTCCTCAATATGGATTAACTTATCCCACACAACATTACTTAACTACTTATCCATCCACACCACATGCAATCACTTATCCATCGGCACCGTATCCATATGCTTACTCATCAACTGTTCATCAAGAGGCTTGTCCACAACCATAATCCGTTCCTCAAATTGAATATACTATCACCACAGTTAATCAACAAACACACCTTGCTGAATTTCCTCAAATAGACTATAGTCTAGCAGTTCATGTGTTTAAGCAAGGAGATGACCCTATTGATGCCATTAACAAAATGATGTCATCTATTTCTACTATCGTCACATCTCATTTCCTATCTACAAACAATCAGCTAAGAAACTCATCCAACCCAAGACAACAAGCAACTATTCATGATGGAAGAGTGACTGTTCAACCACTTTAGGGGAAACAAAATTCTTATGCTACTGGTACTTCAAGAACAAGAGCTAATACTTCAGGAATATGAGGGAATTATTCAGGTCAACAAAGGGCTGTAAAGTGTTTTAACTGCCAAGGGGGAGGTAATATGGCAAGACAGTGTCCAAAGCCAAAGAGGAAAAGGGATGCTACATGGTTCAGGGAAAAAGTTCTATTGGTTGAAGCTCAAGGAAATGGTAAAGTTCTTAATGAGGAAGAATTAGAATTCTTGGCAGATGCTGGTATTGCAGAAGGTCCAGTTACACAGTCGGTCATCACACACAATGCAGCTAATCAAGCTGATGATTTGGATGCTTATGATTCTGACTGTGACGAGATCTCTATAGCTAAAGCAGTTCTTATGGCTAATTTGTCTAGTTACGGTTCAGATGTTCTCTTCGAGGTACCATACTCTGACAACACTAATAATGATATGCTAAATCAAAGTGTGCAAGAGATGTTGTATTCTGAATAACATCATCTTGTGAATTATCCAGAGAATGAGATAACCAGTGATAGCAATATCATTCCTTAGTCTTAGTATCTGCTTGAAACAAAAAATGCACCTGTTCAGGATACAAACTCTTTTGTACAACAAGATGCCTTGATATTATCTGTGTTTGAACAACTGTTAAATCAAGTAACTAACTGTAACAAGGTCAATAATGACAATTTAACTGCCAATGAATCCCTATCTGCTGAGCTTGCAAGATATAAAGAACGGGTAAAAATGCTAGAAGAAAGACAAAATGTGGATTTAGGTACTAGAGAAAAGCTCATAATAGATGATATAATTCGAGAGAAAAATGCACAGTTTGCGGATTTTGAAAAAGAAATTAACAATCTTAAACAAACTCTTTCTGAACAAAAAAAGGAAAAAGAATTGTTAACAAAAACATTTAATGTTTTCAAAAACGAATCCAAGGAAAAAGAAGCTAAGAATATTGATACAGAAATTGCTTTGGAAAAGAAAGTTAAAGAACTGGACAACATTGTTTGTAAAATGGGTCAATCTGCGCAAACTGTGCATATGCTCACGAAACCACAAGTTTTCTATGATAACAACCTGAAACAAGCTCTTGGTTTTCAAAATCCTTTCTATCTTAAGAAAGCTCAGCAAATTAGGCCAATGCTTTATGATGGTAGTGTTATTGCCAAGGAAACCAATGTGATTTCAATTGTTGATTCTGAAGAGACTTTGATGCTTGAGGAAGAGAGTCGATCAAAAATGCTTTTAAAACAAAGTAATCCAATGGTTTTAGAAAAGAAAGTTAACATTAAACCAATTAATTATACTGAGTTAAATCGATTATCTGAAGACTTTGGTAAACATTTTGTTCCATAACAAGAACTGTCTGATGACCAAGCTTTCCGGTTACAACCTTCACACTCTAATACTGACCAATCTGCTTCTTCGCCTGTCAAAATTAAGGCTCCTCGGGAACTTCCTAAGGTAAGCCTGGTTAATACAAGCCTTAAAAAGCTTAAATACCATCTTGGCCAATTTGACAATGTGGTGAAAAAGCGGATCACGCCCGATGCTTTAACATAAGGGGAATGGGGGTTTAAACACACTAAAGCTGTTTTTCTAAAAGAAATAATTTCATTTGTAAAGACCTTAAAAGACATATTCAATATTTTTGATAAAGATCTTTTAAGTGAGGTAACAGAAGTACAAACAGTTTTTAACTAGATGGAAGCTGTTGTTCAACAGTATCATGTAGACAAACAGTGCTTTGAAATTTAAAAGAAACAATTTTTGATTGAAAACGATCGACTCTTGGATCAAATTATTTCTTAAGATATTGTGAATACTGTTGTGAATTCTTCTGTGGATGTGAATAATTCTGTGAAAGTAAATTCTTTTGTTGTTATGAATAATTCTGTGAATTATGTGGAAATGTGCAACAAGTGTCTGAAACTTGAAGTTGAGCTTATCAAACAACACAACATGGTTGAAAAAGATGAGTATAATAAACTTTCAAAAAAAATTCTGAACTTGAACAACACTGCATTTCTCTTGAAATTGCAATGCAACTCAATAAAGAAATTTTTCAAAAGAATAACATATCTGTGAACCAAACTGAACCTTCATTTGATTAATTATTTGAACTGAACAATTTGAAAGTTGAGCTTCAAGCAAAAGACACAACCATCAAGAAGTTGAAGACAAACATTAAACGTTTAAATAAAACTTGTACCACAAACAATATGAAAACAGACATAGATGAGATTGAGACCATCAATATCAAACTGGAACATAGGGTGACAAAACTAATTGATGAGAATGAGCATTTGAAACAGACTTATAAACAACTCTATGATTCAATTAAACCATCACATGTTCGTGCTAAAGAACAAACTAAATCTTTGGTTATTCAATTGAATCAAAAGTCTATTGAAATTACTGATTTAAATGCTCAACTTTAGGAAAAAGTTTTTCTCATAACAGCATTAAAAATGATCTTAGAAAATTCAAAGGAAAAGACATAGTCGATAATGTTTCCCAAGTGTCAAACACTACCACTATTGCTCCAGGAATGTATAAGCTTGAACCAGTAATTTTGGCTCCTAAGGTTAAGAATAATAGGGAAGCTCACGAATACTACCTAAAGCATACTAGGAACAAGCTTCTATTCTTAGGGAGGTAGTTGAACAAGCTAAATCATGAAACCCTTTAGATAGTGCATCTTACTCAGCCTGTATGTATGTTAAGCTGATTCAAGAGTTTCTAAGTAATGTTAGAGATACTTGCCCTAATATTCACAAACCTAGTGAGAAATTAGTTGCGGTCACGCCTATTAACAAGAAGAAAATGGTTCAATTTGCTGACACTGTTACATCATTAGGCAACATTCCTAAAGTACCTAATAGACCTATATTATCTTCTACAGGAGTAAACCCTTCTACTAGTGCTAGCGGATCAAAGCCTTCAGGAAATACAAAGAATGATAGGATTCTGCTAACACCAAGTAGTAATGAGAAGAATAAAGTAGAAGTCCAATCTAGGAAAGTTAAATCTAGTTTGAATAAATGAAACTCTGATTCTAAAAATGTCTGTAATGAACATGTTAAGCATCATGTTAAAGGTGCTCAGGCTCTTTGTTTTGTATGTAATGAATGTTCATTTGATGCTAATCATGCTATGTGTTTAATTGATCATGTGAATAGTATGAATGTGCGTGCTAAATCTGTCTCTAAGAAAAATAAAAAGGGAAAAGAATGGAAACCTACTGGAAAAGTGTTTAACTCTATTGGATATAAATGGAAACCCACTAGAAGGACTTTCACCTTAGTTGGAAATGCGTGCCCTTTAACTAGGTTAACCGCCACTAAAAAAGTGCCTCTTAGGGTTCCCATTCCTCTTGAAGTAGTTGCACCAAAACATGTAGTAACTAGAGTATATACCAGGAGACCTAAAGTACCTAAGTCTGTTCAAAATAGCAAACCTAAGGTTGCAAAATCTATGACTGCTAACAGAATGGAACCCGGTACATCTTGGGGATCCGATACTTCAGTTGCTCCATCTTCTTCTTCTCTTATCGACTGCAGGTTGTCCAAATTGTTCTGTGGTATTTGGACTCCGGATGCTCCAAGCACATGACCGGAGATCGCTCTCAGCTCACCAATTTTGTTCATAAATTTCTCGGTACTGTCAAATTCGGTAACGACCAAGTTGCGAAGATTATGGGATATGGTGATTATCAGATAGGGAACATCACAATTTCAAGGGTTTATTATGTGGAAGGACTAGGACACAATCTATTCTCAGTTGGTCAATTCTGCGACTCAGATCTTGAAGTAGCTTTCAGAAAACACACATGCTTTGTTCGTAATCTGGAAGGTGTTGATTTACTCTCAGGATCTCGAGGAACTAACTTGTATTCTCTGTCCATTGGGGATATGATGGCGTCTTCTCCTATATGTCTCTTGTCAAAAGCCACAAAGACTAAGTCATGGTTATGGCATCGTCGTCTGTCTCATTTGAATTTTGGTGCTATTAATCACTTGGCCAGACACGGTCTAGTATGTGGTCTTCCCAGACTTAAATTTGAAAAGGACCATTTGTGTTCTGCATGTGCCATGGGAAAAAGCAAGAAACAATCACATAAACCTAAATCTGAAGACACCAATCAAGAAAAACTATATCTTCTGCACATGGATCTTTGTGATGCGTGTTGCAAGTATAAATGGGAAAAAGTACATCCTTGTCATTGTAGATGATTACTCTCGGTTCACATGGGTGAAGTTTCTAGCATCAAAGGATGAAGCTCCTG
>BQNB010004498.1:4069-107493 GCA_026074375.1 Tanacetum coccineum | reverse complement strand
CATTAACTACTGCTTTTGGCTTAGCAGCATTAAATACTGCTTTTGGCCTAACAGTATTAACATTTTTATCCTTAATAGTATTAACCCTCTGATTAAAATTACTATTTTTAAATGTTGTATTCTTATGAATAGACCTCTTAATAGTTGAATGTGTTGTTTTAGAAAGATATGACATTGGTCTAGCAGCATTTACTGTTGTTTTTGAGTGAGCAGCATTAGCTTGTCTAGCAGTATAACTGATACTAAGCCAGACTTCATTAGTACTACTCTTGGAACCATGTTCTTTTTAGGGCAAGGGTGAGTCTTTTTGCAAAATTCTGATGATTCGCCCTTTTAGCATTGTTCCAAATAGGTTTTGTATTTTAAAACTGTTTTTGATTCACCTTTTTACAATCTACCTACAAGTGATCAAAACTTCCACATACATAACAAGCTTTATTAAACATCTCAAAATTACTTCCTAATCTTTGAGACATCATATTATTCTAGTTTCTTTGATTGCCTCTAGGAGTATTATTTTTCTCAACATGATTGACAGTTTTCCTAGCAGTCTTTTCTTGCTGTTTAGGTTTGACAAACTCTATCTTAGCAAAACTAGGCTTAAATGTTTTCTTTTCAATCTTAGCCTGAGGCACAACATCTTCCTCATTATCAGACATCCAATCCTTAATAATTAGAGCACCATTATTCTTCCTAACTGCTTTAGGCTTTGCTTACAGGATTAATAACTATAGGATCACTTGTAAACACTTCTAAATCAGAGAATGACAAATTAGGTTTTGGAGGCATGAAGTTTCCTGTATAGGGAGGTAGAACAACATTATACCCTAAACCTGTTTTGCACTTATCAACTATCTGACAGTCTATTAGTTTGGTTAAGTTTTTAGATGAATTCTCAAAATTTTCTACTGTTTGCTGAATTTCATCTTTTTGTTTTTGAGCCAGTTCCAACTTCCTTCTAAGCTCTGTAATGGCTACTTCTCTTAAATGAATCTTACATTTCAAGACCTTGATATCTTCCTCATAAACAGACTTAATTTTCTTATAGACTAGAAGTCTTGCTTCAACAGACTCTAAACATGTTTTATAACAAATAGTATTTAACTTAGATGTCCTTAAGTCTTTTAACAGTTGTTCATTTTGTCCTTTAAGAATTTTAACATTTTCCAAACAAGATGATGAACAGTTTGAATCAGTAGATACCTCAAAGTTAGAACTTGTAGAAGAGTAAGCCATGAGTGCAAATTTAGTTGGACCTTCTTCTGCTTGATCACTCCAATCATAACCAGAACCATCACAAGACACCAAAGCATTAGAAGTAGGTGTCTCCACTGGCACAACCCTTCTTGTGTTCTCCTTATTCCTCTTTTCTTGGTTTCTTGGAGCCCTGCACTCCCTTGCAAAGTGTCTCCTTTTGTGGCAGTTGTAATACTCCACCTTGGACTTATCAAACCCAATGGTCTCATTACCATTATCAGTAAGCTTTCTTCCAGTGTTCCTCAAGAATCTTCTTTCCCTCATTGTTAGCATAGCTATCTGCCATCTTAAATCCATCTCTTCTAAATCATCAGGATGAATTTGTTGCAAGTCCTCATTGTCAATTTGTGGACTGTTTGGTTGACTTGCAAAGAAAGCACAGATAACAGCATCACTCAAGTTATCAATTATTATTGAGTTAATAGTAGTAGCTTGAGTGCTAAGCTAGTTTACCACCATGGAGCAGTATTAACTTCTCCATTGTACTGCAGGGTTTGTTTGAGGACACAAAGGCTATGATTTAGTTGTGTATTGAGTTCGAAGCTTCCATGCCCCTATTGACCTCTGGTTCATAGATCTTCAGGTTGTTGTAAAGATCTTCCAAGCTTAATGTATCTATCTCAGGCTTGTTCCTCCACACAATGGAAATGAGTGGTAGTCCATTCTTGTGAGACAGACTTCAAAGTACTTCTAGTGGATTCACATCTTCTTGTGAGATACTTTCACCATGAATCTCCAACTGACTGATAAGCTTTTGAAGCCTATCAAAGGTTTGATCTAACACCTCTGAGCTAGATGCAGTAAAATTTTCATACTACTGCTTTAGAAGATTCCTCTGAGTCTTTTTAGTAGCAGCATTCCCTCCAAACCTCTTCTCAATAGCCTGCAGCAATGACTTGGCATCTTTGATGGAGTTAAACTTCAATTGATGTTCATTAGGGATTCCCATCAATAAAGTGCTTCTTGCCTTTAACTCTAACCTCCTTTGTGCCTTTTCTTCAGCAGTTGCAGGAGCAATTATAGTCTCAACACCTTCAACAATTTTTGTTATTGGAGGTGCATTACCATTCTCTATGACTTCCCATAGAGAATAATCAATCATCTAGATGTACTATTCCATCCTCATCCTCCAAAGCTCATACTCACCTGGTTTGAGCATAGGCACTTTTGATGCAGCCACCATATGTACTGAGTCTTGATCCATGTCTTCTTAGCAAAGTTTCTCAAAGCAACAAGCTCTGATACCACTTGTTGATCCCACTTCAATGGATCTTGAATTCCTTAGCTTGTGTAAGGTTTAGTTATGCAAGATAAATCCTACACAACTTATGATAGAAACTTTGTTTGATAATACTAAAGATTATGCGGAATCTAATCTTTAATATAAGAAGAATTCTTCAATGAAACAATAATTCTAATGAACACACAGATTAACAAACAAAAGCTTCAATATATTAATACGAATACTCTAACTAGTATTAGGGTTACAAAACCTTGAAGCTATAACGTTATCAAAACAAAAGATTTCTAGATATGATTCTTATATCAAACTCTATGCCTATGGACCGGAATGTCGGTCCTTTCCTTTTATACACCAAGGAGTCCTAGTCGATTTACAATATATTACAAAAACTTAGAATATTCTTAAAGATCTATTCTATAAATAACAATCCTTATCAACTAAGTAATCTTGATCTTTAAGCAATCTTTATCTTTTCTGAGCAGTCTTTATCCTTTCAGCAGTTGTAATCTTTCAGCAGTTGTAACTTTGTACCAGCAGCATTAACTCTGAACACTAGCAGTAGTAACTTATACACCAGCAACATTAACTGTGTACAAGCAGTAGTAACTACTTAGAATATTTTCTTTAATCTTCACCAGCAGTACTAACTTTACTCTAGCAGTACTAACATATACTAGCAGTACTAATATACACTAGCAGTACTAAGTTACACTAGCAGTAGTAACTATGAACTAGCAGTACTAACTACTTAGCATATTTTTCATTAAAGTTAATGATCAGCACTAACTTTTGCTTAGCAGTAGTAACACAAACCTTAGCAGCAGTAACTCTAAGATCATCAATAATCTTTTATTCCCCAACACGCATGCTGTATTTAATCCCATTTCCATTGGAGTATCTACCGGGTTTGTACTAGCAAAACTGGGACGCTTCTGTAATCTGCTTTTACTTTCAAACATGTCAAGCACTTGCTAACATAAATGGCAATATTCGCTTTAATGCTGGGCCACTAGTATAACTGCTTAAGATCATGATACATCTTATCCGATCCAGAGTGGATGGAATACTTAGACTTATGCGAATGTTCATAATCATATCTCTTAAGTTTCTAAGGCGTGGTAACTAACTCATGTTCCTAATACAGAGGGTTCCATTGGGACGAGTCTCAAACTCCTTATCCGTACCATGAAGATTTTCTTCCTTAACATTGTCTTCTTTCAATGCCTCACCTTGAGCGTTTAAAATTTGAGATGGAAGGTTTAAATTGATTGGTAAGACTAAGGCTCGAACTCGTAGTGGCTTTATTTGTTCCATTCGGCTTAAAGCATACTGCCAACATTAGAGACGTACTTTTCCTCCCAGTGTGATAACGAATCTCATAATCATAATCACTTAGTAGTTCCAACCATATACGTTGTCTCATGTTTAGATCATTCTGATCAAGAATGTGTTGCAAGCTTTTGTGATCAGTAAACACGGTACACTTCGTGCCATACAAGTAATGTCTCCAAATCCTTAGAGTGAACACTACAGCTCATAACTCTAAATTATGAATCGTATAAATCTTCTCATGAACTTTGAGTTGACGGGATGCGTAGGCTATAACTTTATCCTTTTGCATTAACACGACACCTAAGACCTTATGCGAAGCATCGCAGTAAACCACAAAAGTTTTTAGTTCCTTCCGGCAATGCCAAAATTAGCGCACTGTACAGTTTTTGCTTCAACAGTTGAAATACTTCCTATTCTTTCTCTTCCCATTCGTACTTCACATTATTCTGTGTCAGTTTGGTTAGCGGTTTTGCTATCTTAAAGAAACCTTTGATAAATCATCGGTAATAACCAGCAAGTCCTATAAATTGACGTAATTCAATCAGAGTCGTGGGCGTGCATAAACCCTTGATTGGATTTAATCTTTGCGGATCTCGAAAATACTTGCACTCAATCAATGAACCGAGAAATTGCACTTTCAAGAGCTAGAACTCACACTTAGAGGATTTGGCTTACACTTCCTCTTTCTTAAGCAATTCTAAGATAGGCTTAAGGTATTCCTCGTATGCCTCTATGTTTCTTGAGTAGATCAAAATATCATCAATAAATACTATTATGAACTTATCCAAGTAAGGCTTTCACACCCAATTCATGAGGTCCATGAATACCGCCGGTGCATTGGTCAAACCAAACGGCATGACCTGAAACTCGTAGTGACCATAACGGGTCCTGAACGTGTCAGGGATATCCTCTTCTCGAACTCTAAGTTGATGATAACCAGACCTCAGGTCGATTTTTGAGTATACACTAGATCCTTGTAGTTGATCGAATAAGTAATCGATCTTTGGGAGCAGGTAACGGTTCTTTATAGTTATTGAACACCCCTTTCTCGACTTGACCAAAAATTAAAACTTTTCGCAGAAACGACTTGACTATAACGGACCTTCTGTTACACTTTAATATACTAACAAAAATGTATTAATAATCAGACCTTCAAAGTATTTTTAAATGAAATTAGACTCAATTACCTTCAAAATGGCGGGTGGCACGACCTCTAACGACTTACGGTTCATTTTATACAAAATAAACAAAACGATAAAAATATGGAATAAGTACCATACGGCTGTATGGAAAATACCATAGGGCCGTGTGGTCATGTGATCAGAATTTGCCAAAACAACCTTTTGGAGCATATGGCCGTATGCAGATATACCATATGGCTGTATGGTATTTGACATGCACTTTTACTAATTTTCCGCATTCATATAATTTCCAGAAAACTTCTATAACTCAAAACGACGCCAAAACTTCCAGAACTCATTTAAATAGCATATAACTTCATTTCCATAAACATTTGTAGACTAAACAACCCGTGAACGCATACTTTACGGGGTTTGCCAAACACCCGTTTGATCCATTTTCAATACAACTTTGCATAACTCTATAACACACTTTAAGACATGTAAAATACAACTTTAAATCTATAACAAGACTTTAATATACATGTCATTTTCAAAGACTATAACTTGACGGATCATTTGGGGGTTTAACGTGTTTCGTGTCTCGGTTATCTACCTATTTAATTGCCTAATCGGCTACCAAGCACTTCTATTTCTTTAAGGCAATTAAGCTACTAACCAAGCCATCCTTTGATCATACAAACCTACACAAAATGTCAACAACTAAACAGTAAGCGAATGCTTAGTAAGTAAAGGCAATAACATGGCATTATATTTCATTTACACATATATACATCATACACGTCGCTTACTAGTCCAAAGGACTTAACCATACTATAACTTGCACAAAGCACGTAAGCCATGAATTGTTCATATTATTACATATGCATCAAAACTTTAACCACATCATTCATTACTTGATAAACATACACATACCTTAACTAGTCTTACACTAGTTTAACATATACGTAGTTAGTGATGCCAAACTAATCCTTTTGTCTATCATTCACCCAAGAACCTTAGGCTGATTGTCTCCTAAACCATAGCACAAACATTCACATAACATGCATATGATAAAACTCAACATAACAACACATTATAACCGTTTACTTACCTCAATCCTTAGCTATTACCAAGAGCATCACCACTGCCATCTCTTGATTCCTAGCCAACAATTATCACATTAATGTAAATCAATATAACAATGGTTTATACAACCATTAACATACCCATTATCATTTTTAATCATCATATAATCATATCTTGATCATATGATGAAAACCCCCAATTTACTAACTTTATCCAATACAACTTATCCCATAATTACTATAACCTATTTAGTTTACTTCAAAACAACTTTAACCTAAAACCCCCAAATTTGGTATATGAACCCTAACTTCTTAATTTACAATTAACTTAGGAAAATATGATTACTTACTTATAGGAGTAATTACTAGGGTTAACCCTTAACATTAATCTTCTTCATTACATCATCAAATAAATGTTTCCCTCCTTCTTTCTTGGCTCTATGTCAACACCACATACAAAAACCACACATGACTAGAACATTTCTTTTTTGTTCCAGGGAGTTCTAAGGATAACTAGCTATAAGTTAGTTGTAACTTTGGTCCTTTGGCAATAACGGTTCATCTAGTCTATTATCTTTATATATGTGACACACAATATTTTCTAAAACCAATTACATGATATTTATACTTATAGTTTGACTATCGGGTTTGGCTAATCAATCACATAACGTATTCAAACTTACAAAAGTCATAGTCAAACTATTTAATTGCATTCTCGTAATAAAACACTTAAAACTGGTTTTGGGGTGTTACAGTTAGCTTGTTCAATTCACTGTAGTTGATGTACATCCTGAAGGATCCATCCTTCTTCTTGACAAACAGGACCAGAGCTCCCCAAGGTGAGGAACTTGGTCTTATAAATCCTTTTTCTGAAAGTTCTTGCAATTGGTTAGACAACTCTTGCATCTCCAAAGGGGCTAGTCTATAAGGCGATCGTGCTACAAGTACATTATCGAGTACTAAGTAGATTTGAAATTCCACTTGGCGAGTCGGTGGAAGTCCTAGAAAGTCTTCGGGAAAGACTTCTAAAAAATCTCGCATGATAGGTACGTCCTCAAGTCGCTTCTCCTCCAACTTTTTCTCTGTCTTCTTTTCAGTGATCTACGCCAGAAAGACATGGCATCCTTTCTGTGTATACTTTTTAGTCTTAGTGCACGAGATGATATTCATTCTATACGTGCTACTACCATCGCTTCTATCACCTTGAATCGTTAAGATTCATGATCGAGCGGAATATGGACAATCTTCTCATCACAAATGATCATGACATGGTACTTCGTCAACCAATCCATGTCGATGATGACCTCAAAACTATCGAGTTCTACGGGCATTAGGACGATGTTGAACGGATGGTTTAGAAAATATAGAGTACAACCCCGAATTATAGTATTGGATCCTATTATCTTTCCGTCAGCTATCTCTACGACGTACTTAGTGTCTAATGCAGTTAGGATGATATCAATTAAGGAGCTAAATTTAGTCGACACAAAACTTCTATCAACAACAGTATAAATAAGATATAAGCATAACGATTATTGAGGAGAAATGTACCCGTAACAACATTATGGTCTTGGTTGGATTCTCCTCCTCACAATGCATATGCTCTTCCCTGAGTTCTCCATTCCCAACTTGATTTCCATGATTTTGCTTCTTCAACTTCAAGCACTCACTTTGATAATGTCCTTGCTTTCCACACTCATAGCAAGTAACTAGAGCCTTATGATTTGCAACTCGGTCTCTTTGATTTGTTACAGGAATGGGAGTCCTACAATCCCTTGTCATGTGACCAACTCTCTTGCAGTTACCGCACTTCACTGTGCATAGCATAGTATGGTGCAACTTACACTTGTTGTAGAAAGGCAAATTTCCAGCATACGCTTTCTTCTCTCCAGGCCCAACAGTGTAGGCTCTTGCCACATTCTGCCTCTTGACTGGTGGTTGTTGCACATGATTGTTCCCTTGGTTACTCTCCCATCTTCTCTTGTTCTTAGGCTTTTCTTGCAGGGGGGGGGGGGGGGGGGTAATGGACCCATTTTGGATGCATCAAACTGTTAGCCAATCTGATTGTGTCTTGGAGCCTTATTGGTTCAGCTGAAGTCACATTCCTTAGGACATTGTCGGGGAGTCCCCAAATGTACCTCTTAATCTTGTTTTCTTCATCCAGAAGCATTCTCGGGCATTGTAAAGCCAACTCTTGGAAACATTGGGTGTAACCTACAACATCCAACCCTTAATGGTCAAATTCCATAGTTCACTCTCCATATTTTGGATTTCATTCCTCAGATAGTACACTTCAGTCATTATCTTCATGAGTTTCTTTAAAGATATTTCATAGGCGGCATCAATTCCAGCCGTCTTCATATGTGAATTCTACCATGTTAATGCACTATCCAACAAAGTGCATGTAGCATACTTCACTTGACAATTAGTGGCATGGTTGCTGATGTGGAATAAATATTCCATCTTCTAGAACCATCTTGCTAATCCAACGGATCCCTCAGTTCCTTTAAAGTTGCGAGGTTGGCAGTTTAAGAATTCATTGAATGTGCAACCACGAGTAGTGTGTACAGTTCCTCCTGTACCTCTACTTGTTTTATTCTGTCTTCCATTGTCGTTGACCCGGTTAGCCTTGTTAGCCGTAATTGTAGCAGCTACACGTTTTGCTGTCAATTGCTCGATGGCATCAGAAGTCATTCCTTGTCGGGTAGTCGACATTGTTCTTCAAAATCCACAAGGTTATAACACATGAGATTTTGTCTAAAATATAATCATGACGCACAATAAGTACAACATATAGAATGAGTTCATGACACGCAGAGATATGGGAAAAGCAATCATGGCAAAATAAGCGACATCATAATATAGCATAATCATAACCAACATAGTAGTATTATTACTTGGTATATCATTTTTACAAAATAAAAAGAGCACAAGCATCACATTAAAGCCATTAGCGAGTATACTCAACTAAGTGGGCTACAATAATGATAGCTACAAATGATACTAAGGTAAGCCAAGTTGTCTCTCAATCAACCAAAGTTGAGCCTCTGCATCTGGAGCTCGACTCTGAAGCTCTATCATCTCTAGTCGATCGGCATATCGTGAATCTAGCAACTCTGTGAGTCCGTGCTACCGAATAGCCTCCTCTCTGAACGTAACATCGAGATCGCCGTCTCCAAGCAATCCCAAAAGAGATTTGAGAATTATCCTTTTTGTCGGCTTATTATCACCGTAACTATGGCATGCTAAGCGCAATCTTCCCTCTTAGATGATAACAATTCCAGCTCTCAATATCTCTATCCATGCTCAGAAGTTCTCGAGCCTAGTAGGGCAATATCTAGCAAGTAGAACATAACAACTCACTAATCAACATCTCCATAATGATCAATCCTATACTCGACATGAAACACCCACATTGTAAAGACAAAATATGTACCCTACATACCTCTACGAAGGTGTGATAAGATCAGTAGGTAGTAATGATGCTGCTACTGCTAGTGCTCGTGGTAAAGGTGAGGTAAGTGATCTGCATCTCTTGCGATATGGTCCAACTAATGGTGATAGTGAGAGTGAAGCTGATGATGATGAGTATATCAATACCTTACGCCTCTTACGAAGTGGTGATGATAAAGATGGGTGTGATGTCTCTGATGATGAAGATAAGAAGGGGACCTCTTACCAGACGGTCTGGAGTATGGGGATGCTGGTGCAGATGATGAAGATCCTGACAGTGATGATGATGAATACTCTGACGATGAACTCGATGATAATGGTGGTGGCGCAGTGATCCAATAGGCAATAGCCGCCTCAGTAGCTGCCGAAAGAGCAGGGGGCACTCGCACTCTCTTCCTCGTAGTCAACATCATACGTACCCCGTTAGGGTGTATACGGTATAGGCAATAAAAAGGGATCGCTTGTCCAGGTCGGACAAGGATAGCAGGCCTGCAAGGTGATGTAGGTGGTGCAGGTACAATCGGAAGTGGTACAGGTGCAGCCTGAACCACTAGTGGTCCAACTGTGTCAAATGCATCATCACCAGAAGAATCGTCCTCCAAGGGGTCCTCTTCGGGCGACTCCTTTGGGTCAGACTCCAGGTCTGATCCGGAAAAATAGTCAAGTGAGGCCGGTATGTAGTTTGGTGATGGCAGAGCAACAACAGCTGCCTCAGCCTCTGGGGAAATCTTTGGAGCAATGGCAGGTACCGCGACAATCATTGCCTCTGAGTCTGATAAAATTACATGCGAAGCAGACGATCCAACGCGCTAAGTGTAAGAGTCGGGCGAATTAGTGATGTGTGAAAGAGACATAGTGCTGTAACAACCGAGGGTTTATATACATACCTTCTATATAAAGTGAGTGTAAATGGAACATAAGGCAATGTAAACGCACATATAAGGTGATGGGATCATGTAGTGGTTATGCGTGCAAAATGTTCATGATGCTATATGATGTAATGTTTATGTAGTGGTTATAGTCTAGGCCTAATATGCAACCCTAGTTCTCTATAACCTTGGCTCTAGATACCAATCTGTCATACCCCCAAAGTATATTGCATCAGAAAGGTAACCGGGGGTGGTGACTTCATAATACGCAATCACAAGATACAAGAGAACGACCACTATATGGACATTTTAGAAAATACATTGTTGAATTATTTTAAAATATATTAGGTTTTACAAAGTTTAAAATATTCAAAGTCATAGCGAAAGCAAAAGATATGTTTCATAACATCAACGAGTATTAAGATAAAAATTCCATGAAATGTAGCCATAATGAATGAGGACTTTAATGCACTTCATAGATATCCTTACGGTATTAAGCACTTGAGAATACATGCTTAAAAGTGTGAACATAAAGTTGGTGAGTTCCTAGGTTTAATTAAACAGTAAGTGTGGACCGCAAGATTTTAAGTGTATGACTATTGTAACACATACAATATCACAAAAGTAATTACTATTGCGCCAAGCTCATGACTCCGAAGCTAAACAATGTTATGTATGCAAGTCAATGCAAATTAAGTTGCCCGAGTATGAGTCCAACCCGAGACCACCTAGTGTTCCGACATGGTCTAAACAAAAAACGGTCCTTAGATCTATACCATCCAATTCAAGTAAGCCTACTGGGTGTACGCTGGACAATGTGATATTATCCCAATAGATCTATCTATAAGACTCTCTATTACAACAAGTAATTAACGGTTCATGATAGTGGGCATTGTGAGTTATCGGTACTTAGGCTAATCCATAATCAGTAAAAGTTATTTGCGTCTAAAAGTAAAACAAGCAATGTATCTCACCTCGAGATTTGTAAAATATTCAGAAAACAAGTAAAAGTGGGGCTATGAAACTCACCTCAAGAAAATCATGCAATATCGAAAGTATGATCAAGTATGAAATGGTGCAACTCCCAACCACAACCTAAATGATGTATGTATGGTTTAGGTTGATGAAAATGAAATGAGCGCACACATATGAATTCTTTTTGACTATTTATCACCTTGACACATACGTGTTTGACTTCTAAAGTCAAACCAAGTTTTTTGTAAAAGGTTAATGTTTTAAATAAAAGTTTCTAACACTTTATAAGAACATTTGTCTAACTTGAAGACTCATACATCGCTCGTTTCTTAATATTTTTGTCTAAAATCCCACAAAGTTTACAAAAAGTCTTTAAACCATTTTACGTGACTCGAACATTTGACACTCAAGAATCGGCCTAAAGCGGTGTGATCAAATACCTTTAAGAAAAAAAGAATTTAACATTTTTAAAAGTTAAGTTTTTGCTAAAAATTCAAATGGGCATCACTTCTTCGTTATAAGCCCGATTTTAGTGATTCAAGCGGCCACGGGAACGTAATAACGACTACTTTTGATTTCTCAACCTCAATGTTGTAAAACCCGATTCCTACTGCTCAAAACATACCATAAACAAATCCTATCAGCTACTATATAAACTATATAATACCACTTTTATTTTACCAACAAATCCATCAACCCTTCTCTAATTTAAATCAACGACTTCCAATAAAATAAATATTTACACAACGATTACAAGCATCAAAGTTGACTTTTTATTTATATTTTTTTATATATAAACTTTTTATAGATTTTATAAAACAAAAAGTGTAGGTGATAAATAAATGTATAAAAATGATATGAAAAGTGTAGGAAATACAAAAGATGTTTTACTTACAAGAATGAAGAAAAGTGGATGAAAACTATAACGCCAGAATACACTGCTAAAAACAACCCAAATGAATTAACCAATGCACCACTAGTATAAATATTAACCCGAATCTTAAAGATCAAAGAAAAATGAACAACCTTGGTGGTGTTGTTGGTGCGTCCGAACCCAAGAGAGGAGGAAAGAAAGAGATAAAGTTTACTATGTGTTTTTGTGTGTGTGAATGAAATGATCAAATGACTAGGAACATTAAATTTATAGTGAGTTAGGCACATCCATGTGGGGTTCAATCCCTACACAAAACAAAACATAGTTGAGGGAAATAGGAGGAAGGACTAGTGATGGTTAAGAAATAGAGAGACTGATAACGCTCAAATTATACATATTTTTATATGCGTTATCTGTGCTTTTATGTATCTATTTCGGCTAATTATAAGAACTTTTGGTATAGAATAGAATATATTTGTCATTGTAGATTCATGTGACGTGTCGTGGAAGAAAACGAAAGAATTGTTAGGTTCACCTAAATGGACCCAAACAAAGAAGCTTCGGTCACTCGAAGTTACAAGACAAAAGTCTAGCTAGAAGTCAATTGTTAATAATGTTTTTATATGTATAAGGGCCAAGATGTAAAAAACCCAAGAATGAAAGCCCTCAAAGGCAATCCTTATTAGTATACAATAACACCTATTTAGTACCAAAAATATGGGGGATTAGCTTCCCATTAATTATTTTCCATCTTAAGGGTTTTTGTATCCTCTTCTTTGTTTCCTTTAAATAAAAAGTTTCTAAGTTAATCCCTTTTTGTGCCATTGAATCTTGTGCTGTACTACATGGAATGAATCTAGGGAACCTACCAGAAAAAATTGGTATCAAGAGCCTACAAGATAGATGTATGATTTGGTTTGTATTTTTGTTCTATTGATTTCGAAAAAAAGAGGTTTTTTTGTTTATGATTATTTGTTTGTTTTGATTATTGATTCAAAGATGGTTTATGTTTAATCTAATATCAATCAAACCATCTTGTTAGCAATCAACGATCTAGTGTTTTTCCTTTGTTCTTTGTTGTTACTGGTCGAAAAAAAAAAAAAAAACGTGGGGATCGAACGAGTGTTAGTCGTTGTCGATCGAACGAGCGATATTAGTGTAAGGTTCGATCGAGTGGAAAAAATTGCAGACGATCGAGAGACGTAACAATAAAACGAGAGCGGAAAACAAGGACGATCGACCCTACAGTTGGGAAAAAACAGGAGATCGAACAGGTAAACAAGTCTGATCGCACGATTAAGGTTTGGAACGCGTGACGAGAACGAGTATCGATCGAAAAACGAGTATCGTAACGAACGAGTCAGGTTCGCAACGAGTGGATCGATCGAGTGGGATCGAACGGCAAGCAATTCGAACAAGCCGATCGAACGAGGGAAGAAGCAAAGCGATCGAACGAGTTTTTCGAACGAATGGATCGAACAAGCCTATCGAACTAGTCGAATCGAGAACAAGCCCGATAGAACTAGACGATCGAACAAGACGACCGAACAAGCAAAAAAAAAAAAAATTTTTTTTGTCGGATTTTTCTGAATTTTATACCAGAATCTCGAAAACGGCCCAAGCTGTCAAGACTCTAGCTCATTGAGCAAGAGCCCTGTCATTTTTTGGCCCATTTCCTAGTCATATTAGCCCCTCAAAACTGCATTTTAACTGTTTAATAAATTACCCGAAAATCACAAACCTCACACCAAGTCCATCAATCATCAATCACTTAAGAGCAGATCATTCATAAACAACGTTTACTTTCAATGGCAACCAATGAAGAAACAAAAGCTGCTGGCACAGATGACTCGTCCCCACCCATGTTGAGGTTGAAAGTGACTACTATCTTGAAAGATTCGTATACCATGAATTCGAGCAAACCCAATGCAAGCTGAATGGAAATCTATCCAAAATGGACCTACACCTCAACCTAATGATCACTGATCCGCCACCTACTTGATTCTGCTGCTAGTCCTGCACCCAAGGAGAAACTTGATTCTGATTCGTGAGAGAAAACAAACTTGAGATGGCTGATACTCAAGCTGAAATCATTCTAAGTCAAGGCCTTCCTAGACACATCTTCAACAACCTCAATCAAACAAGCACTGCAAAGGAGATTTGGGATAATATAGAGATGCTTATGCAAGGATCAGGTAGGACTATTCAACAAAGGAAGGAAGATCTGTTTGATGAGTACGAACGCTTTCGTGAATTGAAACGAATCAATTCCATGACGTACTTTGTGCGTTTTCCACAAACTAGTGAATGATTGGAAGATTACTCAGCTCAACATTCCAACTCATCAGATGAACACCAAGTTTGTCAACAATCTTCCGGCTTATTGGGGTAAGTATGTGACTAATGTCAAGCAGAACATGGATATCTCAACCACACCTTATGTTCAGATCTATACTCATCTCAAAGCCTACGAGAGCTCATGCCCAAATAGACTCGTCAAAAAGTAAACAGGAGCAGTGTCTACAAGTATTGTTTGATCCCTCTTCCTATGTAGCTCACACCCATCTGCACCAAGCTCTTTCATCACCCTCAACTCCTAGTCCTCAACCTACTGCCCATGATCTGCGAAATGACGCTTTGATGGCCACTAGACTCAGATTGCTAATCTCTTAAGTGGTTTCCAAAAGCAGTTATCCACAACAACAACCAGCTCAGGACTTCTCCAACTCAAGGACCCAATGCTATACGGTGCTATGTCACATTACTAGAACCAACAACTCAGAGGAGAAGCACCAGGTAATCGTTGGTAATACACAGGATGCTCGAGGCAAGAAGGTGATATTTTACAACTGCAGATGAGAAGTGACATGTTGCGAGCAGAGTAAAGAAACCAAGAAAAGATTGGACTCTCAGTAATTCAAAGATAAAGCTTTACTTGATGGAAGCTAAAGAGAAAGGAGATGTGTTAGATGCAGAAGGCCAGAAGCATTCTCGCTGATGGTGGAATGCACTGCAACCTTATGATCAACCTCACAGGCACTAACTACTACAAACATGTTCAGAGCCAATCATGAGTATTGCTATGACACAGACGTGGATGAAGGCCCCAATGGCTGCTGTCGCTTTCATGGCCAATTTGTCATCCACTAGTGCAACCAACAGTCAAGTCAATGAGGTACACTCCAATGACAATCCAATCTTTGATAATGTGGATTATCAGTTGAATCAGGAGATGCACCATGAAGAACATTTACACTCCGATGCCGAGAACTGAGATTGATGACAATACGAGAACCGTATCATCAATTATCTTCTTGACACCTGAAGCCCAAAATGGTTCCACAACTGAGGTATTCTGCTGAACGCACATCTGATAAAGTTTCTATGATTGGCCATCTTAACTGACTTGCAAACCCACAGACAGACATGCTAAGGTTAACCCAGAAAAATGCTTAGAAGTCAGACCTTAAAAATGAGCTTCTCTCATAGCAAGCAAGAAATATATTAATATCGTTAAGATACCCAAAAGGTCAAACGTTGTTGATCTTGAAAACAAAGTTAGACAGGACAATCCCTAGTGTAAGTTCAGCGTAACAAGCGAACGCTGAACTGTGCAAGAAAACAATTTTGTCTGCTTAAATGCCACTCTTTTCATAAAAGAAAATCAATTGCATTTTTTACACAATCTGAAAAAGGAAAAGATTTTTTTCTGATAAAAAGGATCTAGCAATTAGTTATCTAATGAAATAGTTTGTTTAAAGAATGCCACCACAAAGTTCACGAATAGTTGCAAAGATTTAACATGCAACACAAACTATTCCTATGCTTTCTAGGAGAAACCTAAAGCCGCAACCTCTGAACTTTGCACAAAGGAACCTCCAAGGTACCCGTAAGCCCATGGTCTAGGTTAATAAGGCCAAGCGTAGCTCAACCTGTATTGTATGTTTGCTGATACCCTTTAGCTGCCAACTCACCAGCACCGTTAGTAAATGGGTATATGAAGAGGGCTTGGTTCACAAGTGGTTAGCATGAAAACGATTGAACGAAAAACCAGGACATGTTAGACCGCGCAAACGGTTTTTTTCTATGACAAGCTTAATGCCCTTAAGTTTGTTTCCTCAACAGAACTGTCTCGTGACAGGCGAATTGGCTCCAGCCAATGAACTGCTAGTCAAACCCTAGTACCCATATCAGCCCTGTCACTCCTTTTGTTCGTAAAAGTCGACCTCGCAAGGCAAGTTCTGACCAGACTTCGGGAAATGTTAATGCTGTTTTTCTCCTCAATTTGAATGTACATAAAAGCAAGAACAACACAAAAAGCTAGAATTAAATGTTTCTGAATGGTGTTTTGATTATGCAAAACATATTGTTGAACAACACTGGTACCCTTTTACGACCAATATTCAAAAAAACAAGATATCCAAGCAGCTAATGAAACATTTTTCCAAGAGAATAAGAGTAATTTGAAACAATTTTTGATGAATTAGGAGCAGAATAATGAACACATGTGTTCTTGATAACAAAACCTGACCATTAGAAGCAAGAAAAATCTTTTAATCATAAATGAATGCATAATTTGCTGGTGTTTAGATAGAAAAAAGATTCTGCTCTATGTGCTTACTTATCCATAGTGTTGTGCCACCCTATTCGAATTGCCTTTGCGATATATTAGATCTGCATGCATAGGGAACACACAAAAAATTCATGAACTTGAAGCCGAAAGTTTTCAAACAACAAAAAATGGGTCCATTGAATCTGAAAACGTAACTCTCATTTACAAAGAACCATATTGATTTACAACTTTAAATTTTCAAAACTTAAACAGTGCATAGACACTTCCAGTCCCTCCAATGCAATTTTTGAATTACACAAGTTTAAGAAGCAGCTTCCAAATCAAGAAAAGATACATATCAGGAATTTAGAAACTCAGATCAACATCACGAGAATGTTGAATGAAGGTACCCACTGAAGTAGTATGACCAACTCCCAAGGCCCATTAAAAATAACTGACAGAAATCCAGTTGAAAGATATGATTACCTCCCTTAGATTCAAGCTAGATGGCCTTAAAGGTAGAAAACTGTGAGTCCACCCTGAAAAGACGTATGATTAACTGACACAGGCTAATACTCAACCTCAACGTACTACTAACACTGAAAAGCTTAGTGCCTTAACTGCTGAGAAATACAAAGCTGACAGCCCCAAGTGACTGGTAAAACAAGTAGTTGGACCGTTCAACCTATGAGACACCCAAAGTGCGTTGCTCCAGGAATGTACAAGAACTTAGGTTTCAAAGTATATTCCCACCACCCAAACGTACTAACGGTCAAACCAACCCCGTTACCTAAGAAGAAGCAATAACTTCAGTGAACCTCCCAGACCTCACTCAAACCACATCAAAAACCAGTGTGCATCCTAAGACAGCAAACTAAAAAATGTGTGTGTGCCTATGACTACAGGAGTAAAACCCACTTTCTGGAAGCAGCAAAACTGTGCTAAGAGACCCCTCGGAAATCATATGTTCTTTTCGTTAAGAGTGGCAATGCAAGGAGAAGTAGAAGCCCCACCTAGGAACTTTGAATAAAAAGCGAAAACGTGTTGATTCTTAATTTTCTTGTAAGACATATCATGTTTTCTGTTTCCAAGTTGGAACAATGTTTGTGCTGCATGAAACAAATCTTTGGTGTTATTGCTATCATACTGAATGTTTGGTTATGTGTTATGGTTCTGTGAATGGTTAAAAACCCAGCCAGACTCAGCGTTTTAAAAACATCAACCCAAGACAAGAATGGAAACCCAATAAGAGATTCTGGAAACCCATTAGCAGACCTGTTTGCTAATACAAGCCTCATGGAAGCCCACTGGAAGGCATTTTTCTCATTATTAGAGAAGTATCCAACTTTAACTAGGATCATTGAACCTACTGATATGCCATTAGAACTACCCCCGAGTGCTAGTTCTAGCCCCCAAATAACTATGGTCTCTAGGTTTATTGACCATAAACTTAGTGATCGAAAGGCAGGTTCAAAAGGGATCTCTGGTATTTTTGAATGTTAAAGCATCGTCTCATTGTGTATATTTTTCCAAAAAAAAAAAAAAAAAAAAAAAAAAAGAGAAATTTTTTTTTAGCTTAATGGCTTGCAGTTATTTCAGACTGTAACCCGGTCTTAACCCAGAGACTTAATGTACGTTTCAGTGCATTATTTCTTCCACAGACAAGAAGTTGTCTAAGCCCCGAACCATTTTTCTCATAAACAACTTGTTTTATCAAACATGTTCGGGTTAACCAAATCAAACATTGACACGGGTCCATTGTTTGATTGGGTTGGGGGGGGAGAAATCAGTATATTCTAACAGTTGTTGGCAGGTCAAAAGGACTTACTTGTGCGGATTCTATTGCTGACAAGATTGACACTAACAAAACCGCTTACAAGTTCAAGACAGATGCAGTATCATTCCTGTCTGTAATTCTAAAATTCTTGCGTTCAATTACTCCACTTGATAATTTGTGCTATTTCACCTCACCTCATACTTTGAGGGGGAGATTGATACATTTTAAGTCCATTCTAGATCTAAACCATTCACAAGTGTTTTCCATTGACTTTTGATGCGGCGGGAGAGAATGTAAACTAAACATGTCAAACGGAATAACTTAATGATTCGATTGATTCTAAAATGCTAAACCTATCCATGCATTTGCTAAAACATCTTTCGATTATCGACGCACATGTGTAGGGGAGCAATAAGTGTTAATATGATCAAAAAATGTCCAAGTACCAAAAGTGTGTTAGACACCGTATCATGATAAAGACAAAGAAATCTTTGTATCTTGATAAATGACAAAGAATCTTTTGTTTCATGTTCGTGAAAGTGATCTTATGGAATGCTGAGGAAAGAGATGTTGTACCACCAGGGTATTCGTATGAATGCTCATGCCTGGTCTTCGGACTGCGCCCACTAGTGAAGTGGATTTCCATAAATGTACTTGTACAAGTTTGGATTTCCCAAGGCACTTCATATCTTTCGGGATATATTTCAAAACATCATCAGAAGCATTCTGATTTAAACTTTCGTTTGTGCCCCAAACAAATTTTATAAGCACATCGAATGTTTTTCAAATCATTTTTGCCACAGGCCTTCTACGGTACTTAATTGTATTAAGAAGTAAAACGCTGAAAAAGGAATTGTACGGTATAGTCAGCAGATAGTAACTGTACTGACTCACTCTTTACCATTCTATTAGTAGAAATACTTATAGTGTGTTAGTCTTCGGACATCTGGTCTAGAGAACGGCGAACATTAGGGAATCTGATACTTAGGTATTAGAGGAACTAGCTTGTCACGTGCCGGAAAACCTGTCAAGAAGGTTCTTTGAATGAATCTATCTGATCACAGGTGCAGTATTCATACTGTAATCATTGATCCTCACGGAATCAGAGGTTAATGTAACCGACCAGATTGAGTATCGTCTATACTCGGTCCCTTCAAAATATAAAACCTTTGTGTGTTCACAAAATGTTTTTTCTAGAACACATTAAGTGGATTTTACATAACAAAATGTTTTTGTTGGTGACTAAATTGTTCTATCATAGCGAATGACGACTCAAAGTATCCGATGCAAGACATGCTCATATCCTTACTCACATATCTGAAGAAATCAAGAAAGTTTACATACAAAGCTTCCGCACAATCTCTGAAAATCAATGTCTTCTTCAAATGCTAAACGTTATGGAGATTAGAAGAAGATACATCATCAAAGCTTTCCAGATTCCAACAGATATGAGCATGTGAGAATAAAGTTCAGCGTATGGCAAAGACAAAGTGAAAGAAGATCACAAAGTAATTCAGAGAAGTAAAGCTTAAACAAGTCAAAGATCAAGATCAAGTCATCACATCAGGTTCTGAAGATCATGATCAAGGTGTTAAAGATTGAATTACCAAAGCACAACAAGTGAAGTACCCTATCAACAACGAGCTAAAGAGACAAGCACGAGTGAGCTTCAAACAACTTCTCATGACCTCATCTAGGGGGAGATTGTTAGGATCACATAAATGGACCCAAACAAAGAAGCTTCGGTCACTCGAAGATACAAGACAAAAGTCTAGCTCGTTTAAGCGTGTAATATTATGTAAACGGGCCATTAATGAAAAAGCCCACAAAGGCCTCCTAGGCTAATGCATTTAGTATAAATACACCTAGTTTAGTCAAAATTAGGTTAGCTACTCCATTATATTTTTCATCTTTAGGGTTTGTAGCAACTCTTGTTTCTTTCAATCAAAAGTTCTTTAATGTAATCTTTTGTGCTATTGATATTGTGATTCATTTTATGGAATGATCTAGGGAACCTACAAAGTCCAACTTACTGGTCCAGAAATAGTGCAAGAAACAACTGAGAAGATCATCTAGATCAAACAAAGGATTCAAGCCGCTCGCGATCGACAAAAGAGCTACGCCGATTTAAAGCATAATCCGATGGAATTTCAAGTTAGGGATAAAGTTATGCTTAAGGTTTCTCCTTGGAAAGGGGTTGTACATTTTGGCAAATGGGGGAAGTTAAATCCCAGATATGTCAGACCTTTCAAGGTGTTGGAAAAGGTTAGAGTCGTTGCTTACAAGCTTGAGCTTCCTCAAGAGCTGAGCAGGTTCCATAATACGTTTCATGTATCCAAGTTGAAGAAATGTTGTTCTGACGATCCATTAGCCGTTCCGTTAGAAGGACTCCATGTGGATGACAAGCTTCATTTTGTTGAAGAACCTAGAGAAATTATGAATCGCGAAGTCAAACAATTAAGACGAAGTCGTGTCCCAATTATCAAGGTTCAATGGAACTCTAGGCGTGGCCCTGAGTTTACATGGGAACGCGAGGATCAATTTCAAAAGAAATATCCGCACCTCTTCGCAAAGACTGCACCATCGTCAAGTGCCGTGTCATAAGCCTTAAGGATAAGGCTCACTTAACGGGGTGAGACTATAATACCCCATGTTTTAGGGTCATTGACGTTGTCAATAAATTCACTATGTATTTTTAGTATTGTACGCGTTTGCTTTTAATCGTAATCGTTAAGTTAAATCGCATAAGCTAAAAATTATCGTTCAATGTAAACGGGCATCAAACAATTAAATGTTTAGATCAAGCAAGTGTTAAGTGATTATTTTGAGGATAATTATTAACTTTGTTCATCTTATTTCTACAACAACCGATGTTGCAGATCCACCTCCATTGAACATTCATTCAACACATCAAACTCCAACTCAAGTACCAACTGTCATTGCACATGAGAACAGTATTCAAGCAGAAACAAATACAGAATATGCACATTTGACGACGATAATTATCACAACTTCAGTACAACCGTACAAGATCAAGGGGAGACATCGTCTCCGTCATGTGATTCGTCAAACATGCATACTTTCTATCAACACCATCCCTTCGCACAACGTTGGACAAAAGACATCCTTAGAACAAGTCATTGAAATCCGTCTGAATCAGTGAGAACAAGCGTCAGCTAGAAACAGATGGCGAGATGTGTATGTTTTCGCACACACCGGTGAGTCGACCGAACCAAAGAACATCAAAAAGCCATGGCTATTTCTGCAAAGGATTGAATCAATGCAGGAAGAACTCCATCATTTGAACGATTAGATGTATAAGGAACTAGTCGACAACCACTTTGCCAAGAATGTCATAACTAAAATGGCCTCTGGAAAAAATAAACGTGATGAGGAAAATACCATCATTGCGCCACAAATCTCGTCTTGTGGCTAAGGATATGCTCCAAAAGGATTGAATTGACTTCGAAGAGTCTACTTGCACAGTTGCTCGGTTGGAAGCTGTACATTTGTTCATTGCGTATGCTGCACACAAATCATTTACAGTGTACCAAATGGACGTTAAAACAGCATTTCTTTACGGACCTCTAAAGGAAGAAGTGTACGTAAACCAACCAGATGGATTTGTTGACCCATATCATCCTGACAAAGTTATCGTCAAGAAAGGCATCTAAAAGGGCTCAAATGTCAAAACAACGGTTTGCCTCCCAAGTTGATGTGAATAAGAATTTGTCAAAACCAGTCACTCAACATTATTTGCCTAAGAAAACAGAATCCGCCTTTGCAAAACCTGATCACGTGATTGCATCTAGCTCATCTAGGAATAGTTCTAAGAACATGCCAAGATTTAGTTCAAATGACATGGTTCATAATCACTATCTAGATGAAGCTAGGAAAAAGACACAAGAAAGAGATAGGAACTCAAAAACTAGTGTGATGCCTTCTGCTAGATTTCAAAGCACTGCTGATGGTAGCAAACCAAAACCTAGGAGCAACAATCAAACATCTAGGAGTTTGCCTGTATCTAAGAGTACTCGCGTTACGATAACGGCTGTGCCCAAAGCAGATCACTCTAAGAGTTCTAGTTCTTTCTCAGATTCCAAACAATTTGTTTGTTCTACATGTCATAAGTGTGTCTTTAATGCAAATCATGATGCTTGTATAACAAAACTCCTGAAGGAAGTAAATTCACGTGCTAAGATTCAATCCCATAAGACCAGAAACAGTAACAAACCCGTAGATCAAAAGAGTCATACTTAGAAACCTGGTAGGCAGATCTTTACAGGACATAGGTTTTCTCCTAATAAGACTTCCGTTGTGTATGAGAAAACATCTCCTAGATCTGATCTTAGGTGGAAAACCACGGGTAGAATCTTCAAGTCTGTTGGTCTTAGGTGGATTCCTACAGGAAAGTTATTCGACTCTTGCACAAGCAAGGTTGACAGTGAACCCCCACATGGTTCAAATGTAGATATCCTTAATATTCATGAATGCAAACAAACTCTAGATGTAAGTGCAGGTACATCAATCAATGTTCAGAAGGAACAAAGTCTTGATTTAAGTGCAGGTACCTTATGTAATGTCAACAAGGAAAATCTCAGAGTATGGTTGCTGAAAAAGCTGATATCTCAGAAACCATTGTCAAAGTGGATTCACAGATGATGATACAGAAAAATGACGTTTGAACAAAACGGTTCAAGCCTCGCACCACAATGTCAACAAAAGTTCATCAAGCAGCTGAGACAGTAACAACGTCAAATGAGCTGGATTTGCTATTCGGTCCTTTGTTCGACGAATATTTCAATGGAGAAAATCAAGTTGTTTTAAAGTCTTCCGCTGTCACTACTACTGATGCATCAAATAAACGTCAACAACAACCTGATTCAACTTCATCCACTTCAACTCTAGCTACAACTGTCACTGCTAATGGAAACTTCGATTTGTAAATATTTTTATTCTCTCTTTATTTTTTATTTATAAAATTTTTTGAAAAAGAAAATACAAAAATATAAAACCAACAAAAAGAAAATAGAAAAATATAAAACCTAGAAAAACAAAATATAAAATCAATTTTTTTTCAAAAATACCAAAAAGAATCTTCTCGACATGTCTCTTGGAATCGATAACATTTACGTACCTAGAAATGTTGATTAACATCGACACGGGCGTGTAAATGAAGTTCGAACAAGAGTTTCAAATGCTTTCAAAACATGTCATTTCTAAATTTTCTTAATGACTTATGTACATTTCAGTGCATAACTCAGACCCGAATGTAAAAGAGAAGTGTACGCTTCAGTACGCTTACTCTAAGAATAAAAGAGAAGTCTTCTATCATGTGTTTTAAAAACCGTAGAACATAATTTTTCAAAGGAACTTTTCAATGTCAAATTGTCTACAATATAATTTGTGGTATTTTTCCATAAAAAGTGGTATTTGTTAAAATTGTGTGTTCAACACTCCTTTCCTCGAATATGTTTAAAAATTGTGGTACGAAGAATGTCATTTTATGTGAATCAATTTCTGAGGGGGAGCTTTTAAAACCAAAGTCTTTTAATGTGTTGGGTATATTTCATACATGTCAATTTTATGTATCCAAATACATTTCGTGAAATTAAAATGTGAAAATTATAAGTCAAATAATACTATACATTGTTTAATAAGGCATCTCACTCCGTCTTCAACATTTTGTGGTGTAATATCAATTTTTCATTCCAATGTCTGGTATCCCACATATACTATTGAAGGGGAGCTATCAGGAAAATGAATTCATGCAATATCGTGGTATAATTTTTCTCCCCATGGAATTTTTCATGTCAAAATTTTAATCAATTGGTATTTCAAATACTAAGGGATTTATTATTTTAAGTAAGAGGAGAAATGTAATCTTTAAAGACTCTAAGTGCAACTATTTCCTTCATGTGCAAAACAATTTTGAATCTTGAGCACATGTGTAAGGGGAGTATTTCAAAATAAAAACCTTTGATACAAATGAAACAATGTAAGAAAATAGTTTTATGGTTTGATCTCTATACCCAACAACCAATTAATCTCATGACGTCGATGAAGTCATAAGGTGGTTAAGGTTAGGTATAAGTCCTATGATCCAAACAGAACCGGAGGGATCTACCCATGGACATTCCATAGTTAGATTAGAAGTCGTTAGGTATGATTGGAGAAGAATGAGAATAAGGGAGTAATGCCGACTAAGATTAAGCTAACACTGGAACAATCACAACAAGGTGTTAGTGATGACGTCTTGGTAAGCATTGAAGGGGTTGAAGACTTAAAAAGAAATGTATGGGTAAAGGGTGAAAATAAAGCAGCCCTCCACACAACTTAGGCAGAAACCGGGTCAATACATAATCTATCAAAATCACAATGATGGTTGTTGATATTGAAGAAAGCCGTCATGGACCCAGTGATACAATGCATAACCCTTCTCAGCCATTCGAGTTTCTCTCAAAAAAACTTGTCTTATTTGTCATGGAGATACACACGTTATCTATTGACATTTTACTCTGAGATTATTGATATTGAATATGTGGTAGTCTGCTCCAGCCTCCAATTACTAAAACCAAAGTGCACAAATCGATTCTAGAGCCAAAAGAGATCAAATTATAAATCTCATTAGGACACAATGTCAAAATACACTTGTTGAACACCATAAAGTTCACAAGCTGCAACAAAGAGTCCTACGCATTATCCTTGAGATCTTGCTAGAACATCCGAGTGATACTTAAGTATTCATAATGAAGATGGAAATCCTGCTTGAGCCAACATCAAACAAGCTCTTGGTAGGTGACTTATGAGATCCTATATGGATCAAACATGTGATAACTGGATATCGATTTTGGTCCAGTATATGAATTGACAACTTAATCAGAAAGATAGTAACTATCTTATTTACTCTTACCGTTTTGTCTGCTTTGAGACGCTCTGGTAACGAGACGGCTAGTACGACTACAAAACACTTGAAGACCTACGCTTTGAGCTGGAAACCCTGTCAAGGAGATTCTTTGAATCTACCTGATCCTACAAGGGTAGAGTATTTATTACTATAAAATGGGTTAACCGGAGGTTAATGCTACCGAAAGTTGCGTCAAGATGAATGACAAAGCCATATTCATCTTTTATTGCTAACTGTCTTATTTCAGGTTTAGACGACGGTGTTGCAGCCTCATTCCAGCGAAGTCGGATTCATAAACCACATGCTCATACTCAAGCTTTCAAAATCAATCGTTCAACATCAAGATAGTTGATTCTAATCTTCCCCACTATCAAAGAGCCTCAAAGTCAAATAAAGAATCATCAATTGGGGAGATTGTTAGACTTATAATCACATATGTCAAACAAGAATGTAACAAGTATGAGCATGTTGGTCAAGAGCACAAGTTGGTCAAGAAAGTCAAATCAAGATGATTCAAGTCAAGGAGATGATGCAAGATAACGATCTCAAGAACTTAAAGTCAAAAGGATAAAGGCTCAAGATCAAGATCACAAAGCATGAATGAACAAAGCCATTACAAACAAGACAAGACCAAAACAAGGCAAAGCATAAACGTCAAAAGTCATATCTTCAACGTCATCGGTGGTACGGAGGAGTTTGAAGAAAGAGACCTCAACATTGGGGGAGATTGTTAGCCTTAATTATATTAAGTCAAACAAGAATGTTATCGGTCTTACAAAGTCAAACTAGGTCTTGTATTGTAATAGGCTAGTCGGGTTCAACGGGCTTGGTTTGTAATCTAATATTGTCTGTGTTTCGGGCTCAAAGCCCAAGATATGCCAAGCCCGGCCCATGTAGAAAGCCCATACGCCTACTAGTTGGCATTGGGTATAAAAGGACCCTCTCCACACATGGAGAGGGTGTTGGTTACCATTTGCATAGTTTGTGTGTGTGTGTAATCTTCCACCTCTCTAGTTTCTCTCTAATAAATCTTCCAACTTTTCTTTCTATCTTTCTAGCTTTTTGCTTATTGGTATAGCTTATTCTTCTGTAGAAACATGTGATATTAAAGCATTTGGGATATACAATCTCCTTACTATGCTAACCACAAAAAAAAGCATTTCTAGGTATACACTAATAAACCATACTACTTCTACCACTAAACCATTATCTCATATCCTTTAGGTCATCCCTTACATACTTGTTGAGAACCAGCTTTTTGAATCCCAATTTTGTCATCCACCCTATGTAGAATCAGGGTGGTTTGGCGTTAAGACTTCGTAACAGGGAAGCTAACCAAAGTAATGAAATTTGTTTCTTCATTCTGCAGGCCAATTCCATTTTCCATTGTCAATCATTTCATGGACTTTTATGTTCAAATCAAACTGAGTTTTTTAATCTCATCAATAGGAATGATGTTATCGATTACCCCTTTCTCCCACCATTTATCATACCACATGAAACTGTTTTTTCTATTTCCTATGTGATTTATGATATGTTGTCTTATTTTACCTCTAAGGGGCAGAATTTGCTTCCATCCAGAACTAGCATTAGGATCAATATCAATGCACCATATTCTCTTACCCTTCAACCTTATCACATTTACCCATTTTACGCCATTTTTATTTAATCTTTATTTTTTTTCTATTTATTTTTTAGATGTTTATAATTATTATATTATTATTTTTTTTAATTTGTTATTTATTTTCATTATTTTGCATAAGTTATAATATTTATATATATATTTATTTTTTATATAAGTTTTTTTAATAATATTATATTTTTTTATATAATATTTTTTTATTTATTTCCAATTTAACCCTTATTATTTTCTTTATATTTATATACTTATACATATTTTATTTTTTTTTTAAAGTATTTTACATTTTTTTATTTAATTTTTTATTTAGTTTTTTATATTATTATTTTTTAATATTATCATGTATTATATTTTATTTTTATATTTATAGTTTATTTTTATTCAGTCGATATGATTTATTTTATTTTTTTTTTATTTGTTTGTATTTTCCATCTTTATTTTTTTTTACATTATTTATATTTTCTTATTTTATTTATTAATTATTTTTACCTATTATTTTATTTTTTTTGTATATTGTTTTGTTTTTAATTTTTTATTTATTTAATATATTATTATTTAATTTTTAGGAGACCCTATACTGCAATGCCATATTCCATAGGTGCTTTGACATTAAAACTTCATTCCATAAGCTTAAGTTCTTCAAACCAATCCCACTTTGATCTTTTAGACCACATACCACTTTCCAAGAGACCTTAGCTTTCACATTCTTCATTTCACTTTGATTCCATAGAAATCCTTTCAAAATCTTGTCAATATATTTGATTACTGTTTTTGGGATTATGAAAACATATTCCCAATACACATGAATTACAGATAGGACAGAAGCAATAAGTTGTAGTCTACCTGCATATGTGAGTCTTTAGTTTTTCCAATTTGACACCCTCTCCTTCACCTTAACAATAAGCTTTTTGCAGTCATTAATACCAACTTGTTTAGAGATAAGAGGCACACCAAGATAAGAAATAGGAAGAGTCCCAATTTTTAAAGGTAACATTGATAGAAATGCCTGCTTTACATGATCCGTAATATTACCAGAAAATACAGTGCTCTTTCCCATATTAGGCTTCAATCCAGACATGTTGCAAAAGTGATCAAGGGCATCCTTCACAACCTTTACAGACTTAGCATCCTCACAACACAAGATAAGTAAGTCATTAGCAAAACATAAATAGGAGATTTTAAGCTGATTACAACCTCAATGATATCTAAATCCATCACATTCAGCTATATATTGCTTCATAGTTAAATTGAAAAGCTCCATAACCATTGTAAATAGATAGGGAGTAATTAGATCTCCTTGTGTTAATCCCCTAACTCCTTTAAAGTATCCATGTCTATCTCTATTTACACAAATAGAGAAAGAAGTAGTACTAACATAAGTTATTATGAGATTAATCATTTTCACTGGAAATTATAACTTTTCCATAACAACTTTTAGAAAATTCCAACTCACTATGGCATAGGCATTTTGCAGATCAATCTTAAATGAGACTCTTTTAGCACCATTCTTCTGATCATACTATCTTAAAAGCTCTTGTGTCAGCATGATATTATCTTTAATTTGCCTACCTGTTGGAAAGGCACTTTGGTTAGGATCCACCAGATAGCAAAGCCTATCTTGAGTAGTTAATCTCCCTTAAATTGCTAACCATAAAATAAAAGCATGTCTTGGTATACACTGATTAAACCATACTACTTCCCACCACTAAACATTCTCTCTATTATCCTTTAGGTCATCCCATACTTTACTTGTTGAGAACCTGCTTTTGATTCCCTTTTTTGTCATCCATGATGTAGAATCAGGGGTGTTTGGCTTAAGACTAGGAACAGGGATATTAGCCATAGTAGGAAATTTGTTTCTCTATTCTGCAAGCCAATTCCATTCTCCATTGTCAATCATTTCATGGAATTTTATGGTCAAATCAAACTGAGAATATTTATCTCATCACTGGAATGAGTCATCCGATTAAGCCCATTCTCCGACCATTTAACATATACCACAAAACTGTTTTTTTCCATTTCCTATGTGCTTTATGATATTTGTCCTTATGTTACTCTACAGTGGGCAGAATTTGCTTTCATCCAGCACTAGCATTAGGATGAATATCAATGCACCATATGCTCTTACCCTTCAACCTTATCACATTTACCCATTTTACCCATAGAGACTCCTTATTGCATGCCATATTCCATAGGTGCTTTGACATTAAAACTTAATTCCCCTAAAGCTTAAGTTCTTCAAACCAAGCCTACTTTGATCTTTTGGACCACATACCACTTTCCAAGAGACCTTAGCTTTCACATTCTTCATTTCACCTTGATTCTATAGAAATCCTTTCAAAATCTTGTCAATATCTTTGATGACTGTTTTTGGGATTATGAAAACAGGTTCCCAATACACATGAATTACAGATAGGACAGAAGTAATAAGTTGCAGTCTACCTGCATATGTAAGCCTTTTTGTTTTTCCAATAACACCCTCTCCTTTACTAAACAATAAGCTTATTTGCAGTCAATAAAACCAACAATTTTCGAGACAAAGGCACACCAAAAGGAAACAGGAAGATCCTAATTTTGAAGGTAAGATAATAGAAATTGCCTGATTACATGATCCTTAATTTACCAGAAAATAACATGCTCTATTCACATATTAGCTTCAATCCAGACATGTTGCAGAGGTGATCAAGGGCATCCTTCACAACCTTTGCAGACTTAGCATCCTCACAACACAAGATAAGTAAGTCATCAGCAAAACATAAATGGGAGATTTTAAGCTGATTACAACCTCAATGATATCTAAAGCCATCACATTCAGCTATATACTGCTTTATAGTTAAATTGAAAAGCTTCATAACCATTGTAAATAGACAGGGAGAAATTAGATCTCCTTGTCTTAATCCCCTAACTCCTTTAAAGTATCCATGTCTATCTTCATTTAAACAAATAGAGAAAGAAGTAGTACTAACACAAGTCATTATGAGATTAATCATTTTCACTGGAAATTAGAACTTTTCCATAACAACTTTTAGAAAATTCCAACTCACTATGGCATAGGCATTTTGCAGATCAATCTTAAATGAGACTCTTTTAGCACCATTCTTCCGATCATACTATCTTAAAAGCTCTTGTGTCAGCATGATATTATCTTTAATTTGCCTACCTGGTAGAAAAACACTTTGGTTAGGATCCACCAGATAGCAAAGGGACTTCTTGATTCTGTCAATCAATATCTTGCTTGTGTATTTGTACAAAATATTACAACAAGCTATTGGCCTAAATTCAGAGACCTTAATGGGAGTTTCCATTTTTGGGATCAAAGAAATAATAGTAGCATTGATTTCACCAATAATTTTCCCTTTGTTAAAAAACTCTTTTACCGCATCACACATATCACTCCCTTACCGAAGAGTATTTATAATATTTGGAAGAAAAACCATCTGGTCTAGGAGCTCTGTTATCATTTATATCAAACATTGCTTGCTTGATTTCCTCATGTGATATTGGTCATGTCAACCAATCAGTATCAGTTTGTGAAATAGTCTTATCAAAATGGATCATATTCAGCAAACTGAGTTGAGTAGGCTGAGATTTTCTAAGGAATTCTTTAAAGTGTAGAACAAACTGCTTAAATACCTTATCATCAACAAAGCTTTCACCAATTTCATTTTAGATCATGGTTATTCTGCTCCTATTCCTTCTACTCTTCAAATAGGCATGAAAAAATTTAGAGTTTTTATCCCCATCCTTAAGCCATTCAATCTTGGCTTATTAAAAGAGAAAATTTTCTTCATCACTCACAGCATCACAATATTCCTTAAAGGTATTAGATTCTTCAATCCTCAACTCCTTATTATAAGGATCAACATCTACTTTACTTTGGATATATTTCAGCTTGGCTTTCCATTCTTTAGTTCTACAGAATAAATTTCCTTTCTTCCAAGCTAATTTTTTCATAAAAATTTTCATATTCTTTGTTCTGTTAACAAGTGTTAATACAAATAAACCGGTAACAAATGATTATCTCACGATCTTCCTAGCAATAAGTTTTATTAATGACAAAACATAGTACAAAACATAGTAAAAACATCATTCTCAAATCTCTTACTATCTCTAAAAACTTAATCTTGTAGAAAAACACAAAGTGTCACAAAAAAAATAAAAGTGTATGATTTTATACACAAAATGTTTTTACACTCTAGATTAATTACATCATTCATGACCTAATCAAATGCAGCAAATCCAAAGGTAATCTTACAAGATTACACATGATCTCTCAAGAAATATTGCAACAACACAATTCGGAATTTGGTTACTGTAATGCCGTGCCCCTTGCTTATGGCTGTCGGATGCCTTCTTCCCATACACTTGAAGAACTGGGCTACAGTAAAGTTTTTGACTATAAATACCAAGCCATTTCTCATGTTTTTACACACCTTTCTCATCAAAAATACTCTCTAATCATCTGATCTCTCTCTCTATTTATTGTATATCTTTCTTTAGTCTTGTGTAGGTAAATTCCTTCAAAGAAGAAATTACCAAATACGCGTTTGAGACGACCAAGTCACAAGTACCTTGTGTTCGATCTCCATCACTCCTTCAAGATCATATTGCTGTAGTTTATAGTTGTGAATATCATTGTTAGTTGTATACCAAGTGTAGTAGTGTTGATATTGATTCTATCGTATGAAGAATCCGATGATTATCTTTGTATCATAAAATAAGTGTAACCAACGTTGTGAGGCTTCTTCGCCGGTTGAAAGGAGAGTGGTGACTCTGGGAGTGGAGTAGGGCAAGGAAGGTGTCCTTGTTGCCGAACCACTATAAATACTTGTGTCCCGGTTATCTCTTTCTATACTCTCTCTTTTACTTGCATTTTATATCTCTTAGATCATAATCAAATATCAATATCCTAACCATTTCGCAAAAAGTTTTAAACAAGTTTTAAAAGGCAACTAATAATCAAGAAAACTATTCAACCCCCCCCCCCTTTCTAGTTTTCCACAATTGGCATCAAAAGCAAGATTACCAAAGTTTTTAAAATAAATTGTATTTTAAATCTTTAAAGGATTATGGATTCGGAAAACTACAAAGAAGGTCAATCTATGCAATGACCACCTCTATTCGAGGCAAATTGTTTTATATATTGGAAAAACCGGTTGGAAACTTATGTGAAATCTAAGGATATTGATCTTTGGTACATCATAGCCTATGGTGACTACAAACCTACCTCAAAGACAAAGATGGCAAGGATGTAGTTACTCCATATGAAAAGCTTGATGAAAATCAAAAGAAAATGCTTTCCAAAAATAATGAAGCAAAAATAGTTTTAAACAATGTTTTACCTAAAAAGGAATATGAAAGAATTTTCATGTGTGACGCGGCTCAAAAATAATTGGGACTTCTAATAATAAAACCACTAATAACAAACAAGTTAAAGATAATAAAATAGATCTTTTTGTACAAAAATATGAAGAGTTTACAATTAACTGAGATGAAACTATTAATTGTGTGTAGCCTTTATTCTAGATTTTGAATACCACTAATGTACCTCCTTAAAAGGCACTTTAAATGAATATCTTTTTCAAGTCGTAATCATGTTAGGAAATTCTTAAGAGCTCTTCCATCTAAATGGCGACCAAAGGTGACGGAGATAGAAGAATCCAAAGACTTATCAAAACTATCTCTAGACGAACTGGAGATTGCAAAGAACAAGAAAGAAAAGTACAAATCTCTAGCCTTGAAAGCAAGACAAGTCTTGAGTGATGAAGATGCATCTTCCTCGGATAACAATGATAAGGAATATGCAATGGTCGTAAGGGACTTCAAAAAGTTCTTTAGAAGAAGAGGCAAGTTTGTCCGATAACCCTACGATGACAAAAAGAACTTTCGTAAAGTTAAGGAGAACAAGAAGGAAGACCGAAGGTGTTTCAAATGCGGTGATCCAAATCATTTCATTAGTGATTGTCCTAAAAATTCTTTCGGTGATCAAAAGGCCTTTGTGGTCGAAAGTTGGAGGGATATTGGAGATGAACATCTAAAGAGAGATTATCATTATGCTCACTCAACTAGGTACTATCCGACACCCTAATATTATATTATTTCATACACAGATAAATGAGTCTAGGTAAAATGAGTATGACAAACTTTGTCAAATTAGTCTTAGAATTATTAACAAGAACAAACACCTAAAGACCAAAAATGAATCACTAAAAAGGAATGTTAGTGAACTTAAAACCAAGCTAGACATATTAGAGAAGGGTAAGGAAATAATTAACAAATGTGATGTTTGTGACAAGCTTAGAGTGGAAACTGATTCTCTAAAACTAAAACTAGCTAGTTTCGAAAATAGTAGTTCATCTTTGCGAAAAATGTTCAAAATGAAAAAACCGTCAAAAGACAAGTGTGGATTAGGATACACAGAGGACATAGCTTCGTGTAGCAACAATAAAATCAAAAAATTGGGTCTCCAAATTTTTGAAAAGCCTACTGTAGAATCGGTAATGTCGGTTCTATTGACAACAGAACCGGCCTGTTCAAGCGAACAGCACCGGCCATCTGATGGCACAGCAAAAAATGGGAAAGAAATAGGATCAAACATCGTAATAAAAAACGACTCGGTCTTAATAACCAAAAAGTCTATTTTAGGCACACCAAAAAGTAACAAACAACCACCAATTCTAAAACTTGGTCAAGGTCATGGAAAAAGTAGAATCCAAACGCCTCATAAAATGACCCATAGGAGACCTAATGCTTATTTCCCAAGAGCAACTATCATCAAGTCAGTTGGAACTATGGAACACAACATGAACAACAATTTCAACCACTTATGTACAATCAATTGAGTTCTTTCCCTCCATTCCCATACATGGGACAACCAAACGGTATGCATAACACTAACGAACCCATGAGATATTAGGGACCAAATGTTTGAGTTGTTTTATGGATCTAGGTACGTCAAAAGGTGAATCTTGAACTGGATGAATGGATCCAAGATAGCAGTTGCTTAAGACTCATGACGGGAAACAAAGATCTATTCTCATCTTATAAAACATTCAATGGAGGTAATGTGTTGTATGGTAGTAATACTAAAAGTAAGATCATCGACAAAGGTACAATTACTCATAACTCTCTCACTATTCATGATGTTAGTCATGTAGAAAATCTTAACTTTAATCTTCTTAGTGTAGGTCAAATATGCGATAAAAGGTGTAAGGTACTATTTAGTGAAACTGGTAGCGAAATAATTAAAGATGGCATTACCATAGGAAAAGGAATTAGGAAAAATGGCCTTTACATTATGAAAATGGGGAACTCACCAAAAGATGCTCTTTGTTTAACCTCTATAGATGATACTTCGACCTTATGGCATCGAAGGTTGGGTCACGCCAATATGCGACTTATACAATCGCTATCATCTAAAGAGCTAGTTAGAAATTTACCAAAATTAAAATTTGAAAAACTTTTTTGTGACGCTTGCAACGTCGAAAAACAAGTACAGGAAAGCCATAAGGCTAAAAACATGGTTTCCACTTCTAAGTGTCTAGAACTTTTACATATGGACTTGTTTGGACCATCGGATGTTCAAAGTTATGGAGGAAACTTCTACACTTTGGTCATTGTCGACGACTATTCAAGATACACTTGGACAAGATTTTTAAAACATAAAAATGAAGCTTTTGATCATTTTGAAATTTTAAGTAAAAATATTCAAGTCCAAAAGGGTTGCCCCATTATTTCAATCCGTACGGATCATGGTCGGGAATTTGATAATGAAGTACAATTCGGAGCCTTTTGTGATGCTAACGGCATTACACATAACTTTTTGGCTCCACATACTCCACAATCAAATGGGGTAGTAGAACGTAAGAATAGAACCCTACAAGAAATGAGTAGAACCATGCTCGATGAACAATCAATTCCTCAAAAATTTTGGTGTAACGCCGTCAACAGCTTCACCTACATACTAAATAGAATTCTTATTAGACATTTCCTCGGAAAAACTCCTTATGATCTTTTCAAAGGAAGAAAGCCCAACCTAGAATATTTTAAAGTATTCGGTAGCAAATGCTTTATCCTTAATACCAAAGGCTACCTAACCAAATTCGACCCAAAAGCAACCGAAGGCATATTTTTAGGTTAATCTCCTAATAGTAAAGCATACATAGTTCTAAATAAAGAAACTATGAAAGTTAAAGAATTTCTTAATATAAAATTTGTTGAAAGTCCTCCTCCTAAATCACCACCCTTAGTAGATGATGATTTGCTTGAAATCAATATCATAGAATATCAAGATAAGGACTTAGAAGTCAAGGAAAATGAACCATTAAACAAAGAAATTGCCAACATCAAAGAGTCTAAAGATCATCCCATAGAAACTGTCATAGGAAGTCTCAACCAAAGAACTCTAAGATCTCAAGTTCAAAACCAAAGCAATTTTTTCTGTTTTGTCTCCTCCATAGAACCCAAAAACATTAAGAGTGGGCATACCATGAGCCGAAAGTTTGGACTAATGGCTATGCAAAAGAACTAAATCAATTTAAAAAAATGATGTATGAAAGACTCGTTCCCCCCCTAAAAACCAAACCATCATAGTTTACAAACATGGGTCCCATTAAAAACAACTTGAATGAAAACGTGTCGTGTCTAGAAACAAAGCAAGACTTGTAGCACAAGGATACAATCAACAAGAAGGCATAGACTTCGATGAAACCTATGCCCCGGTGGCAAGATTAGAATCTATAAGAATCCTTCTGGCGTATGCTTGTGCTCATGACTTTAAACTCTTTCAAATGGATGTCAAAAGTGCTTTCCTAAATGGTTTTATAAACGAAGAAGTGTATGTAGCCCAACCTCCCGGATTTGTAGATTTTGAAAAACCTAATCATGTGTTTAAACTCAAAAAGGCTCTCTACGGTCTCAAACAAGCACCCAAAGCTTGGTATGATCGACTCAAAGCCTTTCTTCTTGGTCATAAGTACACCATGGGCTTAGTAGATAACACCTTATTTACTAAGAAAAAGGATTCACATATCATCATTGTCCAAATCTATGTGGACGACATCATCTTCGGATCAACTTGTCAAGACTTATGTGATGATTTCTCCAAAATCATGCATGATGAGTTTGAAATGAGCATGATGGGTGAATTGAATTTCTTCCTTGGTTTACAAATCAAACAACTGGAAGATGGAATCTTCTTCAATCAATCTAAATATGTAAAGGAAATGTTAAAGAAATTCGGTCTTGAAGACGCCAAACCAATCAAAACTCCTATGTCCTCCGAAACCAAACTCACCCGCGACGAAGAGGGCGAACCCATCGACGACACTAAATACCGTGGTATGATTGGTAGTTTACTCTATCTAACCGCTAGTCGCCCTGATATCATGTTTAGTGTATGTCTTTGCGCTCGTTTTCAAGAAGCTCCTAAAACCTCTCACCTCGAAGCCGTAAAACGAATCTTCCGTTACATCAAAGGTACTTCTCACCTAGGCTTATGGTATCCCAAGGGAACCGGTCTTGAGACTATTGTCTATGCCGATTCCGACCACGCGGGAGACTATGTCGACCGAAAAAGCACTAGTGGTGTATGTACCTTCGTAGGTTGTTGTCTCACCTCATGGATGTCCAAGAAACAAACCGCCTTAGCTATCTCAACCACCGAAGCCGAATACGTGTCCGCCGGAAAAGCTTGTCAACAAGCCTTATGGATGAAACAAGCTCTAGTAGATTATGAAGTTAAGTTAAATGACGTACCTGTTCTTTGTGACAATAAAGGAGCCATAGACTTAAGCAAAAATCCCGTTCTTCACTCTCGCACTAAACATATAGAAATCCGTCATCATTTTCTCCGTGATAACATTCAAAAGGGTAATATCTCTATCGAAAAGGTTGCATCCGAAGACAATATTGCTGACATTCTAACTCCTATTCCAATAAAGAGAAAACCCTTCAATCTTCTTCGGGACTCGGCCTGGATTCCATGGAACCATACTCTTAAAAAACTTCTCTCCTAGGTCTTTCTCATTTGTTCTGTCATACATTCTTTACTTCATTGTTTAATACAAATAAAAATTGTTTTTGTATAACTTGTCTCATGAACGTATTCTTAGAAACACATGGTCAATATGTCGTTTTAAACACATTCATTGTAGCTACATTAAAAGGAGGCTTAGGGTTTTTCTCTTAAAAATTAAACAAATTTTTCTGTCATCGAGTCAAGAAAAAATACACCTCCAACATATCAAAACTTTTCTCAAAAACCCTCTACAAAAATACTGTCTGCCCGATTGCCGGTTCCATTTAAATTTCAAGCCGGTGCCCTCTACAGAATAAAACCGGCAGAACCGGCAGACCTATTCTCTGGTATTAAAATACGAAATTTTCAAATTCAAATTCAAACTTTTCTTCCGTGCACTACACTTAGACTTAATAAGAAGTTGACCTTAGCTTTATCTAATCTTAGATTTTTAACTGTTTAACAAGGCAATACATTTAAGTCTAACTCAAATAGTGCACTATTCTTGCCCATCTTTCTCTATAAATAGTGCACAATTCTTGGCCATCTTCTTCACTCCTACCTCTTGTGTCTTTCCTTTCTTCACAATGCCTAAAGAGAACAAAACTAATCTAAAACGAACCGCAAGAATTAGTGTTAGGCCATGTTGCTTTGTCAATCAAGGACTGTTTTCCTCCTATCAAAATTCTCTCCACTTCAGACTAACATCGGGAGCTCCACCAACTTCTCCAATAATCTCTCCACCACTATCTCTAATAAAAATTGCTTGCTTACTCCTAAGTCAACTCCTCTCACTGACTACGCCACTTACCCTTCCTACTCATCCATCCAAGTCACCCTCAACTGTAGCTATTAACCCGTGATCCCATTGAACTCTTGTTCTCTACTCCACCATCCTCTCCATCTCTACTCGATGTGCTAGGTGATCTTCCCCACCAGCAAAAAAATCATCACCTCCTAGACCATCCTTTGCAACCATTGAACGGTTAGCAAATGAGCCACCTCCTATTCTTCCCATAAACTCTACTTTTCCCTTGCCGACTCTGGAGATAAAACCAACACCTCCTCCTCTCCCTCCATATTGCTTGCTACCTCCACCATCTCAACTCCCACCTCTTCCGCCATTGGGACCCAACAACCCTTTTCCCTTGCTCACTCATGAGATGTTTTTGTGAACATTGCAAAGGACTCTAAGTTTGGGCGACAACCTCAAGGAGATATGAGATTCATTCTCAACCCATTCACGACGTCTAATGTCTAATGCATCAAACATCTAATAATAAGACTTAAGTAGTATAATGAAATAATAAATTCATCAGGAACCTTCGTTAAGAATCTCTTGTCTTATTGTAATGTCTTTATGCTCTCTCTAATAAAATTAGTTTTGATATATTGTTGTCTCTTTACCATTCTAAATTATGTTCAAAATTCATGGACTTTGACTTTTTTTAAAGTCAACTGGTTCCATTAGCTAACGAATCGGTGCCTTTCATAGGACAGCACCGGCTAGCCGGTACTACAAAGGCCATTTCTATTTCTTGGACCCCTAAATTTTCTTTGTAGGTACTCACAAAGCAAGGGGGACCATATCTCATTGTTTCTAACATATTTGTTTTGTAGCATTCATCAAGGGGGAGCTTTCCATCTTGATAATATCTCTACATTTCTCATACATTTGCTTTCTAGTTTTGTTTCGACAAAAAGGGGGAGAAAGTAACCAAGTGTAAATACAAGTCTAATAATCCCTAATATGTTTTGTCATTAACAAAAAGGGGGAGATTGTTAATACAAATAAACTGGTTTACACAATACGTTTTTACAATCAACTTTAGACTAGGTTGTATTAATGACAAAACATACCATTTAACTCATCATTCTTTCTAAAAACCTCTTATCGATCTCAAAACATGATCTCTTTTACTTTCTCCATCTTTGTAGAAAAAAACACATTGCATCTTGTAAAAGTACACAATTCTTTTTAAAACCTAACTTTTACACAAAAATCATCTTACACATTATTATTTAATTATTTCATTTAGGGTATAATCAAAATGCAGCAAAATCCAAGGAAAATCTCACTAGTATTCCAGTTATTTTTAAGATTTTGCAAATCAAATCCGGATTTTGTTTTTTTAATTTTTTTTTGTTTTTTTTTTTTTTTTTGGGGGGACCCAGGGGGTGAAGTGCCTTTAGTTTTGCAAGCCTGGTGCCATTGGTAAACAGCATGGAAGAACCAGACCTACACAGTTTTTTTTAAAAAAAAAAAAATGTTTGGGCATATAATACAAGCCTATTTCTTAGTTTTTACACACCTTTTCATCTAATTCTCTTAATCAACTGATCTCTCTCTCTCTCTCTCTAGCATCTCTTCTTCTAATTCTTGTGTAGGTAATTCACTTTAAGAAAGGAATTGCCAAATACGTGAATGTTTCAAGCACGCATCAAAAGTGTCTTGATCTTGATTCTTCTTCTTACTTCTTTCAAAAGATCATCTTACTGTGATTAATTGTTGTATTGTTAGTTGTACATCAAGTGTAGTTATGTTATCATCGATTCTCGTATGTGAGAAATTCGGTGATCATCTTTGTAACCTATAGAAGTGTACCATTGTTGTGAAGGCTTCTCCGCCAAGTGAAAGGAGCTCGGTGACTAGTGTTTAACAAACTCTCGAGTAGGTGACTCGAGGTATGGAGTAGGGAAAGGAAGGTGTCCTTATAGCCAAACCACTATAAATACTTGTGTCCCGGTGATCTCTTTCTATACTCTATCTTTCTTTACTCTTACATCTCTTACTTATTAATTGTCAAACATCAATATCTAGATCACTTTACAAAAAGTTTCAAAAGTGTTAAACAAATCTAAAAAGATCAAAAAATCTTGGAAAAACTATTCAACCCCCCCTCCCTTCTAGTTTTCCACACAACAGAAGGAGGATGGAATCTTCATTAGCCAAGACAAGTATGTGGCTGTCATTCTAAAAAAGTTTGATTTTGTCAATGTGAAGACAACAAGCATTCCTATGGAGCCTAACAATGCATTGGCTAAGGATGAAGAGGCTAAAGATGTGGATGTTCACTTATACAGATCAATGATTGGATCATTGATGTACTTAACAGCTTCCCGGCCTAACATAACATTTGCTGTTTGTGCTTGTGCAAGGTTTCAAGTTACTCCTAAAATCTTACATCTTCATGCAATGAAGAGGATCTTTAGATACTTAAAGGGTCAACCTAATTTGGGCCTTTGGTATCCTAGAGATTCACCATTGGACTTAGAAGCCTTTTTTGATAGTGATTATCCTGGAGCTAGCCTTGACAGGAAATCCACAACTGGAGGTTGTCAATTTCTTGGCAAAAGGTTGATTTCATAGCAATGTAAAAAGCAGACTATAGTTGCCAACTCTACTACTGAAGCAGAGTATGTTGCCGCTGCTAATTGCTATGGACAGGTGTTATGGATCCAAAATCAAATGCTTGATTATGGGTTCAACTTCATGAACACCAAGATTTACATTGATAATGAAAGTACCATTTGTATTGTGAAGAATCCAGTGTTTCACTCTAAAACCAAGCACATAGAGATTAGACATCATTTCATTAGAGACTCTCATGAGAAGAAGTTGATTCAGGTGATCAAGATACACACAGATCACAATATAGCAGATCTCCTCACAAAGACGTTTGATGTTATCAAGTTTAACTTTCTGATTGCTATGATTGAAATGCTCAACCTATAGTTGCTTTAATTGAGGGGAGGATGATTGCAATTGATTGGAAATGCTTTTTAGATGAAATTAAGGTTAAAAATGGTATCTCTAAACTTAGTACTGCTAGGTATAGTTCATACTGCTAGTCATACTTAATATTGCTAGTGTTAATACTGTTAGTCAACAATTGATACTGTCAAGAAGCAAATGTTTTAGATTGTGTTTTCTTGGACTAACACTTGCAGGTTAGGCAAAGCAGTATGGCTGGATTTGGTGAGATAAGACAGCTGGAAGTCTTGAGATTAATTGGTTATATCTGATATTTTGGTTTTATTAACAGTTCTTAACCTTTATTCATGCGCTATGCATAAATATGGATCCTCATGAATTCTCACATGTCTATCTAGTTGTTTCTAGTGTGCTTGTGATGAATAGATGCATGTTGTTGTGTAGTTATTGGAGAAAAAGTTAAAACTGTTAGACTCATATTAGTACTGCTAGGCAAAAAGTTAATACTGCTAGGCTAATATTAGTATTGCTGTGTTACCGTTAATACTGCTTCGGGTATATAATTTGGATAATTCTTGATCTTTCTTTTGCTTATAAGCTTTCTTTAAGATAAAGATTCAATATTATTCAGTCGGTCATATCAAAACCTCAAGCACTTTCTATAAAATCTCAATTAACTTTGTCCAACTCTCATATTCTCATCATCGTTCATAAACCCAGAATACTTATCATAACTTAATCACTTATGGCAAATTTGGAATTCTGCAACAAACACAACATGGTTGCTTATCTAAAGAAACCAACTCTGGGAGTGAAGGATTCCAATAGATAGTATATTTTTCTATAGATGCTAGTCAGATCAAGTATGCCCTTAACTAAGAATCCCTACTAATCTATGTTCTCTAATTGAAAAAGTTCTGGCATGACGCTACTTGTCAGAACAAATGAATAATGGAGAACAAGATATAAATGGCCACAGTTGATGGCAAAGAATTAAACTATTACTGAAGCATATGTTAGGAGGCATCTTCAATTAGCAGATGCAGATGGTATTAGTGTTTTGCCAAATACTAAATTTTTTGATCAACTTATACTGATGTGATATGTTTTAACTGATGATAAACTAACTTTTCAAAAAGGTAAAATTTCCCCTAAGTGGAGATTTTTGATCCATACTATCCTACACTGTCTTAGTCCTAAGTAAACTTCTTGGGAACAATTTAGTAGTAATATAGCAACTACTCTTGTTTGTTTGGCTACAAACAAAACCTTTAATTTCTAAATTGATTTTTGTGAGATGGTAATGGTAAAACTTGGATAGTGAATATAAGTTTAATGTAGTCCAAGGATTTATTCAAATCTTTTTGGACAAAAACAAAAGATTTCTTAAACCTCACAACAAAAAATATATCGCTCCTACTTTAACTCCAAATCTTTTTAGCAATATGAAAAAGAGTTTTTCTGAGAACACACCTTTGTTTTCAAGTAGCTGGCACTATCAAGCAGAAGAGGGTGAAGGTTAAGAAATCCCTCTGAACCCCAACCACCACCTTCCTACTTGCTCAACCTACTCATGAAGAACCAATCCCTAATATTGAATCATCATCACCACAAAAGACTCAATCACCTAGGCAACCTTAAACAAGGACACGAGTTACCTCAGACTAGTGTGCCTATACCCTATGTACCAGATGAGGCTGTCCATCAAGAGAGGGGTGGCAGTGTGAAAAGGGCTGCTACTATTTGTTTTTCTGCTACAAGCTAGAAACTAATGTATGGAGGGGGGGGGGGGGGGGGGGGGGGTGGGGGGGGGGAAAGAGGGGGGGGACCAAGACAGTAGTAACATTGCTAAGACCCAATCCACGGCAACACCTACTGAGCCAATTTAATTGGAAACTGGTTCAGATGGTGGTCCCAGGTGCCAAGAGACCATGAGGGGTGCCTCTGTTCAAACTAGGTTTGAAAGGGCATCTAAATTGTCCTATGATTCACCACTCGGAGGAGGTAATACACCTCAAAGTGATGAGGACAGTATGACACTCCAGGAATTGACAGATTTATGTACAAGATTGTCAAACAGGGTTCTAGCTTTGGAAACAGACTTAAGGCAGACAAAGAAGGTATATGGTACTGCTTATACCAAGCTTATCATGAAAGTGAAGAAATTAGAGAAAACTGTCAAAACTAGCCAAGCTAGAAGAAGAGCAAAGATTGTGGACTCAGATGATGACATGGCTTCAGAGGATTCTTCCAAACAGGGGAGGATGATAGAAGAAATAGATCAAGATGTTGGTGTTACTTTGGTTACTCCTATAAAAGTTAGTAGCCAAGAAGAATCACCTAAAGATCAGTTAGGAGTTCTGAGTGCAGCTAAAGTACTTGTAGATGCAGCTAGAGTTCACACTTATAGTAAAAGAAGAAGAGCAGTTAGTACTGGTAGTGGTAGAGTTAGTACTGCCAGTAGGATAGCCAATATAACACCCCGTGTTTTAGGGTTATTGACGTCGTCAATAAATCCACAATGTATCTTTTAGTATTGTACGCGTTTGCTTTAAATCGTAAATGTTAAGCTAAATCGCGTAAGCTAAATATCAGCGTTCAATGTAAACGGGCATCAAACGATTAAATGTTTACATCAATCAAGTATTAGATAATTATTTTGAGAATAATTATGATCCTTGTTCATTTTATTTTTATTGGTTACGTAAATTAAATACGTTTCGCAATAAAATACGTTTAGGCATACCCGGAACCGCCAAAACTTTTCTACGCTTCAACAAATACCCACATTTATACCCAATGCATAAAAGTTACAAAAATATATCATATATATGCCAAAATTAGTGCAATGTATACAAAGAAATATAGAAAAAATCTTCCAAGAAGTCTTTGTACATCCTATATCCATTAAACATGGCCATACCTTGTTCCCTTTGACCAAGAGTCTTCCTTAAGACCATGAGCTATGTTTCTTGACCAACTATTTCAATCTTTTTGACCAAGACTTCCATATATACATGCATACTAGAGATAGGAGCACACATACACATAAACACTTAGCCAAAATTCAACAAAACTCTCCCTTTTTGTGCTCTATAGCCCACGGCTTGAAACAAGCACACAACCAAATCCATACCAAATTTTATACAACCTATACACACTTATACACATCCATCCTAAGATATTCAAGATGCTCCCACATTGCTAACCCATATTCAAGTCTTATCAATAAAAGAACTAGGGTTTATTTAAGAAAACAAGGTTTTTCTTTGGTGCAAGCTTTGGATTTTTATCTAAACAAGGGTTTAGATTATATTGGTCATCATCATCCTACACCATAAGGTCATCTAGAACCCTTTATGTTCTTTCAATATTCATTTTTGCAAATGTTAGTTCTATTGGTAGTTTGAATCACCATGGGATTTTTAACATTAATTGGAGTTTTTACTTTAAGAATCATTTTGCACACTATTATAAATGTGAGATATTACTGGAATATCATGTTAAAGTGATGATAAAGTATTGTACCATATCAGTTGGTGTAAAAATGATTAAACTACAAAAAAGTAGTAAGGTATAAAAGCAAGGTTAACAAAAATGGATTCAACAAGGTCCACACAAAGATTATGATCTAAAATTCGTATATATAACACAAACTATTTTATGTTTTTATAAGTAGTATATTACACGACGATTCCGAAAAGGTAAGAACCTTGTCAAAAGATTTAATAACGAAAAAGTAGAGCGAAAACGAGGTATAAAATCGAGGTATAAAAATCCAGCATTGTAAGTTAGTGGTTTTATGTCAGATTTGTAAGATGGTATTTGCGCACTTTCGAGTCCTTTCGGCCTTCGGCCGAAACATGAAAGTCGGTTCGGAAGGCGATTTACTTCCCGCAATTCTTTAAGTCTAAAAGCGAGTGATAACGGGTCGTAAGGCGGGGCAAAAACTGGGCTTTGGGTAATTAATACACGCATCAGATCGGTGCGAGTGCTTTTTCGCCCCATTTCGGTCCGAGTTTCGGGTCTCGGGCAGAACTGGAAGTTGTTCAAATATTCGTTTCCGCATAAATTCTCTTTAGAAACCCGAGTCATGAAAATGATGATTTAGTGGGTCATTATAGTCGGGTCAGAACTTAGAAAATAAACCATAACACTACCAGGAGTAACTAATATACTACCAGGAGTAACTAATATACTACCAGTAGTAATAACACTACCAGGAGTAACTAATATACTACCAGTAGTAATAACACTACCAGGAGTAACTAATATACTACCAGTAGTAATAACACTACCAGAAGTAACTAATATACTACCAGTAGTAACTACAACACTACCAGGAGTAACTATAAATACCAGGAGTAACTAATATACTACCAGTAGTAATAACACTACCAGGAGTAACTAATATACTACCAGTAGTAAATAAACACTACAGAGTAACTAATATACTACCAGTAGTAATAACACTACCAGGAGTAACTAATATACTACCAGTAGTAACAACACTACCAGGAGTAACTAATACCCTACCAGGAATAACTATAATTACATTATTCAGATATTTATAAAATGGTTTACGGTTAATAAATCTTGTTTTCACTCAAACAATTAGATGGTGATTAGCTAAATAGCTATGATTTTGATTGTTGTATCCATGAAGTAATACCCCAGATTAGCTTCCGCTGCTATATTGTAAAAATGGGGGTGTTACATAAATCGAACTGTATCCACAAGACGCCAACTCAAGACTGATGCTATGTGGTGTTTCTTCAATGAGTTTCCAGAGAATGTTGAACCAAAGGACTTCAAAGAAGCGATACAGTATCCTTGTTGGATTGAAGCCATGCAAGAAGAAATTCATGAGTTCGAACGCCTTGCAGTATGGGAACTTGTGCCTGCTCCATCTCATTCTTTAATCATAAGACTCAAGTGGGTCTACAAGATCAAGCTAGATAAATATGGAGAGGTATTAAAGAATAAAGCTCGGTTAGTGGCAAAAGGTTATCGTCAGGAAGCAGGAATTGATTTTGAGGAATCCTTTGCACCGGTTGCTAGACTTGAAGCTATCAGACTATTTATTGCTAATCCAGCTAGCCAGAATATGATGATTTTTCAGATGGATATGAAAACAGCCTTTCTGAATGGCGAGCTGAATGAAGTTGTCTATGTCAGTCAACCTGAAGGATTTGTAGACCCGGATCAACCAACTCATGTGTACAAACTGAAGAAAGCTCTTTATGGGTTGAAACGGGCTCCATGTGCTTGGTACGATAAGTTATCCAAGATCCTCATGTCTACCGGATTCTCCAAATAAGTTGTCGATCCTACGCTCTTCACAAGGAAAACAGGCAAACACATCTTACTTGTTCAAATCTATGTAGATGATATTATTTTTGCCTCCACTAATCCTAAGTCTTGTGAAATTTTTTCCAAACGAAATGAGTTCTACTTTTAAGATGTCAATGATGGGACAAATGTCTTTCTTTTTAGGATTACAAATTTCTCAAAATCCCAGAGGCATCTTCATTAATCAAAGTAAATATGCTCTTGAAATTTTAAAGAAATATGGACTTGACTCTAGCGCATCAGTTGATACTCCCATGGTGGAGAAAATGAAACTAGATGAAGATAGACAAGGGAAATTAGTTGATCCTACACATTTTCGTGGAATGGTCAGCTCCCTAATGTATCTATTTGCTAGTAGACCTGACATTGTTTTTGTTGTGTGCATGTGTGCCCGGTACCAGGCAAAGCCTACCAAAAAACACTTACATGCTATTAAGCGGATCTTTCGATATCTTAAAGGAACCATTCACATGGGTCTGTGGTATCCGAAGGACTTCGGTTTTGCACTAAGAGCATTTGCAGATGCAGATTATGCAGGTTGTCAAGACACCAGACGAAGTACGCCAGAATCCGCTTAATTTCTTGGAGATAAGCTTATCAGTTGATCTTCAAATAAAAAAAAGAGTACAACTATTTCAACAACAGAGGCCGAATATATAGCCTTGTCTGGATGTTGTGCCCAAATCCTTTGGATGCGTTCACAACTTTCTGGCTACGGCTTTAAATTTAACAAGATTCCTCTGTATTGTGATAACCAAAGTGCTATCGCGCTATGTTGTAACAATGTGCAACACTCAAAATCCAAGCACATTGATATCCGACACTACTTCATCAAAGAGCAAGTGGAAAACAAGGTTGTAGAGGTGTACTTTGTAGAGACGAAATATCAGCTGGCAGACATATTCACCAAAGCATTACTAAGAGAACGCTTTGAATTGCTATTTCCACTGCTTGGTATGAAATAAATGTCTCCAGAAACTCTTAAGGAACTACAAGAGTCTGCCAATGCATAACAAAGGTATCTCAACTGTGTATACTTTGTATGTATCTACTGAAGAAAAAAAAATAATTAGTTAGAAATTTAGGGGGTATGACTACGGCTCAAACAATGACTACAACTCTTTAAATAGAAAACGGGTCAATGTTTGAGGGGGAGATATCTGTGCGATTGAAAAAGAGCTTATATTAATTTTTAAGTACATTGATTGATCAAAACCATACAAAAGTTGCATACTTTTGAACGGGGGAGAAAATGTGACTTAAAAATTATTGATAATAGTTTTTTAATTGATCCATGGGTTGTACATAAATATGGATCCTCATGAATTCTCACATGTCTATCTAGTCGTTACTAGTGTGCTTGTGATGAATAGAGGCATGTTGATGTATAATTATTGGAGAAAATGGCTTGAACCTTGCATGTGCAAAACAACTTTTGAGTATCGATGCATATGTGTAGGGGGAGCAAAAAGTCTAATATAATCTAAAATGTCAAGATACCAAAACTTTTGTGTTACACACAAGTATCTTGATAAACTAAAAAGAATCTTTTGCTTCATGATTGTGGCTTCATATATGTGATCGAATGGTGGAAACTGCTTAGGGATGTAACATCTTATATTCCGCAAGGTTATTATTTTTTTCTAAAATCTGATAGTACTGATAAGTTGTTAATATGTTTAAACAATTTTTAGCAGGTTAAGCTTTTCAGTTTCTATCACTTTTTCTAACTCAAAGCATTTTTCACATCAAATGATTTTAAGGCGACTTGACAAGGGTTAATGCTAAGTTTTGACCTGAGTTGGTAGTCTTCTGCAAAACTTTCGTTGTGTTCAAACGATTTCATCACACTTCGACTGTTTTTCAAATATTTTTTTTGCCATAGACTTCTACGGTACTTAATTGTATTAAGAGGTCGACCCTATGTTTTCTAGTGAGCCTAACGAAGCATCTGGACATAGGTTATGCTGAACACGAATTATACGGTATAGTCAGCAGAAAGTAACTGTTCTGACTCACTCTTTACCATTCTAGTAGTAGCAATGCTATTAGTGTGTTAGTCTACGGACATCTGGTTTAGAGAACAGCAAGCATACGGGAATCTGATACTTAGGTATTGGAGGACTTAAAGGCTTTGAGCTGGAAAACCTGTCAAGGAGATTCTTATAATGAATCTACCTGATCACAGGTGCAGTACTTGTACTGTAATCATCGATCCTCACGGAATCGGAGGTTATTGCAACCGACCAGATTGAGTATCGTCTTTAATACTCTTTCCCTTCAAAATATCAAAACCTTAGATGTGTTCAAAAAATGTTGTCTATAACATATTAAGTGGATTTTTTCAAATAAATATTTTTGTTGGTGACTAATTTTGTTACAAAGACAGATGACTCAAGGAATCAATGAAAACCACATGCTCATACTCAAATATGTAAAGTCTCAAGATATCAAGAAAGCTACATACATAAAGCTTCCACAACTCTGAAATCAATATCTTCTTCAACAAAGTTCATGATATGAAGTATTGAAGAAGAAAGAAAATACAAGCTTTCAAGATAACAACAAGTATGAGTATGTCGGTTCACAGTTCAGGAAATGGTGAAATTAATCAAGCAAAGATCACATGAAGTTCAAGAATTAAAAAATTCAGAGTCAATCTATCTATTCAAGAAGAAACAAGATCTGAAGTTTAAAGTCAAAGTGAAGTTAGTTACAAATAAGCATAGAAAGTCAAGGGAAGATTACAAAGAACTAAGAGCCAAAGACATCAACATGGAATGCTATAACTCAACTTTTCGAATAAAGAATGATCTCAATTTGGGGGAGATTGTTAGAAACAAATAAATTTTGGTCACTTAGAGTTATTTAGTATTTTCTAGCTCCTAGTTAATAATTAATTAATGTAAACAGGCCAACTAAGAAAAAGCCCAAAAGCCCACATCTCCCTTCCCTTTTTGTTTAACCTAATTAGAGGCTATAAATACCCCTTCCCCTCTCTTGTATAAATCATCCCACACCATACATAAACATAGACAATATGTTTTCTCCTACACTTTAGGGATTTATCTCTGTAATCTCTTACCTGTAAGTTTTATTTTTCAATTAAACTTTTCCTTTCCATGTCTACTTTCTCTTGATCTTATCTTTATAATAAATCCATCATTGTGAAAATTATTGGAACCTAACAAAAATGCATTTAGAAGAGGTACTATAGATAAGACTTTGTTCATCAAGAAGGACAGAGGTGATATCCTGTTAGTGCAGGTGTATGTTGATGATATCATCTTTAGGTCTACAAAGAAGTCTTTATGTAATGAGTTTGAGCAGATAATGCACAAAAGATTCTAGATGAGTTCTATGGGTGAGCTCACTTTCTTCTTAGGATTGCAAGTACAACAGAAGAGGGATGGAATCTTTATTAGCCAAGACAAATATGTGGTTGATATATTGAAAAAGTTTGATTTTGTCACTATAAAGACAACAAGCACACCAATAGAGTCTAATAAGGCATTGATCAAGGATGAAGAGGCTGAAGATGTAGATGTTCTTTTATATAGATCAATGATTGGATCATTGATGTACCTAACAGCTTCTAGGCCTGACATAATGTTTGCTGTTTGTGCTTGTGCAAGGTTTCAGGTTACTCTTAAAATCTCACATCTTCATGCAGTGAAGAGGGTCTTTAGATACTTAAAAGGCCAACCTAAAATGGGCCTTTGGTATCCTAGTGATTCACCATTTGACTTAGAAGCTTTTTTTGATAGTGATTATGCTAGAGCCAGCCTTGACAGGAAATCCACAACAGGAGGTTGTCAATTTCTTAGCAAAAGGTTGATTTCATGGCAATATAAAAAACAGACTATAGTTGCTAACTCTACTACTAAAGCAGAGTATGTTGCTGCTGCTAATTGTTGTGGACAGGTGCTATGGATCTAAAATTAAATGCTTGATTATGGGTTCAACTTCATGAACACCAAGATTTACATTGATAATGAAAGCACCATTTGTATTGTGAAGAATACAATGTTTCACTCTAAAACCAAGCACATAGAGATTAGGCACCATTTCATTAGAGACTCTCATGAGAAGAAGTTGATTCAAGTGATCAAGATACACACAGATCACAATGTTGCAGATCTCCTTACAAAGGCGTTTGATGTTAGCGGGTTTGACTTTCTGATTGCTAGCATTGGAATGCTCAACCTATAGTTGCCTTAATTAAGGGGAGGATGATTGCAATGGATTGGAGATGCTTTTTGGATGAAATTAAGGTTAATACTGGTATCTCTAAAATTAGTACTGCTAGGTATAACTAGTACTGCTAGTTATACTTATCACTGCTAGTGTTAATACTGTTAGTCAACAATTAATACTGTCAAGAAGAAAATGATTTGGATTGTGTTTTCTTGGACTAACACTTGCAGGATAGGCAAAGCAGTATGGTTGGATTTGGTGAGATGAGACAGCTGGAAGTCTTAAGGTTAATTTTGGAAGAAATTGGTTATAACTTGTATTTTGGTTTTGTTAACAGTTCTTAACCTTTATTCATGGGCTATGCATAAATATGGATCCTCATGAATTCTCACATATCTATCTAGTTGTTTTTAGTATGCTTGTGATGAATAAAGGCATGTTGTTGTATAGTTATTGGAGAAAAAGTTAAAACTGTTAGACTAATATTAGTACTGCTAGGCAAAAAGTTAATACTGCTAGGCTAATATTAGTACTGCTGTGTTACCGTTAATATTGTTTCGGGTATAACATAATTTCCTTAATTAATTAATAGCCGTTGAGATATTTCCGCCAACAGCTTCGCTTATAGGGGTCTATAATTTGGATAATTCTTGATCTTTCTTTTACTTATAAACTTTCTTTAAGATAAAGATTCAATATTATTCAGTCGGTCCAATCAAAACCTCAAGCACTTTCTATAAAATCTCAATTACCTTTGTCAAACTCTCATATTCTCATCAACGATTATAAACCCAGAATACTTATCATAACTTAATCACTTATGGAAAATTTGGAATTCTGTGACAAACACAACATGGTTGCTTATCTAAAGAAACCAACTGGGAGTGAAGGATTCCAAGAGATAGTAGATTTTCTCAATAGTAGTCATATCAGGTATGCCCTTACTAAGAATCCTACTATCTATATTTCTCTAATCGAAAAGTTCTGGTAGACTGCTACTGTCAAAACAGTTGATAATGGAGAACAAGAGATAAATGCCACAGTTGATGATAAAGAATTTACTATTACCAAAGCATCTGTTAGGAGGCATCTCCAATTAGCAGATGCAGATGGTATTAGCATTTTGCCAAATGCTGAAATTTTTAATCAACTCACACTAATGGGATATGTTTTAACTGATGATAAACTAACTTTTCAAAAAGGTAAATTTTCCCCTTAGTGGAGAGTTTTGATCCATACCATCCTACACTGTTTTAGTCCTAAGAAAACTTCTTAGGAACAATTTAGTAGTAATATAGCAACTGCTCTTGTTTGTTTGGCCACAAACATAACCTTTAAATTTTCTAAATTGATTTTTGATGGTATGGTGAAAAACTTGGATAGTAAATATAAGTTTTTAATGTATCCAAGATTTATTCAAATCTTTTTGGACAAAAACAAAAGATTTCTTAAACCTCACAACATAAAATATATTGCTCCTACTTTAACTCCAAAACTTTTTAGCAATATAAAAAGTGGTTTTTCTGGGGAACACACATCTTTGTTTCCAAGTATGCTGGCACTTCAAGCAAAAGAGGGTGAAGATTCAGGAAATCCCTCTGAACCCCAACCACCACCTTCTATTGCTCAACCTACTCATGAAGAACCAATCCCTAATATTAAATCATCATCATCATAAAAGACTCAATCACCTAGGCAAGCCTTAAACAAGGACACTGAGTTACCTCAGACTAGTGTGCCTATACCCAATATACCAGATGAGGATGTCTATCGGGAGAGGGGTGACAGTGTGGAAAAGGGCTATTACTACTGCTACAAGCTTAGAAGCTGTGCAGGACAGTAGTAACATTGCTAAGACCCAATCCACGGTAACACATACTGAGCCAATTTCTCAAGAAACTAGTTCAGATGGTGGTCCCAGGCGCCAAGAGACCATGGTGGTGCCTCTATTTAAACTAGGTTTGAGAGGGCATCTAAATTGTCCTATGATTCACCACTCGGAGGAGGTAATACACCTCGAAGTGATGAGGACAGTATGACACTCCAGGAATTGACAGCTTTATGTACAAAATTGTCAGACAGGGTTCTAGCTTTGGAAAAAGACTTAAGATAGACAAAGAAGGTCTATGGTACTGCTTATACCAAGCTTATCATGAAAGTGAAAAAATTAGTGAAAACTGTCAAAACTAGCCAAGCTAGAAGAAGAGCAAAGATTGTGGTCTCAAATGATGACATAGCTTTAGAGGATTTTTCCAAACAGGGGAGGATAATAGAAGAAATAGATCAAGATGTTAGTGTTACTTTGGTTACTCCTACAAAAGTTAGTAGTCAAGAAGATCAACCTGAAGATCAGTTAAGAGTTCTGAGTGCAGCTAAAGTACTTGCAGATGCATCTAGAGTTCACACTTACAGTAGAAGAAGAAGAGCAGTTAGTACTGGCAGTGGTAGAGTTAGTACTGCCAGTAGGATAGTTAGTACTGCTGGTATGATTTAACAAGTCAACATCATTATTCCTTTATTAAGTGTAACAAAGGATAAAGGTAAAGTTATTATGACATAATTTGAGCCTAAGCAAACCACTACAAAGTTGAAACAAAGACAAGAAAGAGCTGGCTATAAAGCAGATATAAGATTACAAGAACGGCTTGATGAAAAAGAAAGTCAGAGGATTGCCAGGGATGCAGAAGTAGCTCAAAGGATACAAAAAGAAATTGATGCAGCAGAAAAACAAAAAATGGCTCAAGTACATCCAGCAGGTCAGGATTTTATAAAGGATGAATGGGAGGATATTAGAGCAAGAGTTGAAGCTGATGAAGAGCTAACTCAGAAACTACAAGCAGAGGAAAGGGATAAGTATAATGAAGTTAATCAAGCAAGGATGCTTGTAGATCTTATTAATCAAAGAAAGAGATATTTTGCTACATAGAAAGCTGAAGCAAAGAGGAATAAACCCATGACTCAATCTCAACAAAGAACTTACATGTATAACTATATCAAATACATGGGAAGCCATACAATGCATCAGTTAAAAAGATATACTTTTGATGAGCTCAAAGAATTATTTGAAACTACAATGAAGCATGTTAGTACTTTTACATCCATAGAGACTGAAGATAAAGAAATAGAATCAGAATTAGCAGCCGAAAGTTCCAAGAGACCAAGAGCAGAACATGATGAAGAGCATAATGAAGAGAGTGTCAAGAAACAGAAACTAGAGGAGAATGATGCTGAAAAAGAGGAGCTTAGAGCTTGTTTGGATATAGTTCTAGGGGATGAAATTGCTATGGATTTTGAATCTTTGGCTACCAAATATCCAATAATTAATTAGAAGACACACATTCTAACAGAAAATATGATGTATTATCAAATCATCAAAGAAGATGGAAGTTCTAAGAATTACAAGATTTTTAGTGAGATGCTTGATGATTTTGACAGACATGATGTGGTAGATCTACACAGGTTGGTACAAGAAAGGTATGAGACAACAAGCCCAGAAGGATATGACTTGTTGCTTTGGGGAGATCTGAAGACATTATTTGAGCCTTGTGAGGAAGATGAAGTCTGGAGGAATCAACAAGGCTACAACTTGATAAGCTGGAGATTATTTGACTCATGTGGAGTTCATGTATTGTTAATGGATAATGGAATTGCTATTCACATGATGATAGAAAAGAAATATCCTCTTACTCAAGAAATGCTTTCAAGGATGATAAATAGAAGACTAGAAGTTGATCATGAAAGTGAAATGGCATTTGAGCTTCTCAGATTTACAAGATCACAACTTAAGAAGTAGAAGAGTGTTTGGAAGCATCCTCTCAGCACAGATGATTTAATTGGAAGAAACTTGATGATTAACAAGATGAATATCAAGTTTAGGGGAGGATTGTTGGGAATAAAGGCGTCTCAAGTTAATACTGCTGATTGAAGAAACTACTGCTGCTGAAGATTAGAAGAAATAGTTTAAGTCATTAGTACTGCTAATGTAATAGTTAGTACTGCCAGTACAAAGTGTTAGTACTGCCAGTTTATTAGTACTGTTAGTTATGTAGTTAGTACTGTTGGTATAAATAGTTAGTACTGCTAAAGTGATATGCATGAGATATATTAGGAATAGATATGCATTAATCACTTGACGCGTTTTGTAAGCCTATTAGGGTTTCCTTGGTATATAAAAGGAACCCTAAGACATAGATCTAGATATCAGTTTTCACATCAGTTTTCTTATTAGTATTCATAGTTTGCATAGCAATCATAGTTAGTATTCATAGTTATTTTGTAATCCAAAATGGTATTCAATATATTGAAAGTTTAGTAAAGATCTTATTTTACTATTTCATTGTTCTTTTTAGTATTGCAAACTAGATTCCGCATAGTTTGTGATATTCTCAATCTTAGTTTCTATTATAGTTGTCTTGGATCTAGCTAATATAACTAAGCTTTAACAAGCTAAGTAAGATCTGTCAAGAAGGGATCAACAGAGACTTTACCCATTTACCTCTTAATGCCAATTTATACACTAGTAGTCCACTTGTCCAACTATCCAATAGAATCAGAATGTTACTTGTTGAATTATCTAGGTTACCTGCTAGTCAACACGATCAATAAACCATCGGCAATATCTAATTAACTAGTTAAGCCCGAAGCGTATCCTAGACACAGACTTAGAAGGACAATATTTATGTAACTATTATTCTAGATGTATAAATTACTATATGGAGAGCTATCTCGGACTCCAGATCTACTTGGCCCGTGTCACTAGATCTAGTTGAATGATAGGTCGCATACAAAAGCGCATAAATAAGTATAAATTGATAAACATAAACAAGCATACAACGATAAACTAATAAATCGAGATAAACAAATACCAAACATTCAGATCTTCATAAAGCCTTCAAGTGTCATAATAAATACAAGAGCAATTATTTAGCCAAGGTAAACTAACCGAGTTAACGAATGATACCAAAAACTGAACGATTACTAAAGTATATGGAATTACATGTTATCTCCTATGGAATTGATAACGTTGCTCGACCTTTCCTGCTCTTTTTCTCCTCTGAAAATCGACTTTTATGGTTTAGGTATCAAGAATATGATTTAGCACCCTTAAAACTCGTTTTTGAGCCTTCTATTTATAAGGTCTAGAAGTCAGTTCGATACGGCGTATCCATGAGTTGGATAAGGCGTATTGGGGATTTTTTGGAGTAGGGACCACACTTGATATCTTCCAGAATATTTAAATATTATATCTTGAATACGACGTATTGAGTATCTCTGGATACGGCGTATTGAGCTTCATCCTCTGTGGTCTTTGGTGAGTGCAGGCACGGATACGCCATATCTTCCTTGATGGATACGGCGTATTGGTCTTCTAGAATAGTAATCTTTAAAATATCTTCTTTTAAGCTCTAAAATGCGCGCCTTTTGCTAACTTTCACCAATTACTCCATAATTACTGCGATTCTCAAATATAAACGATTAAGTAACAATTCTTTGCAATAACTATACAAAACGGGTTAATAACATGTGATAAATGATGCTATAAAATAGATGTTATTTGATGTCATCACTCACCCCAAAAAAAAGTAGAGCGAAGTAGTAAAAACATGGGGCTATAAACTCACCTTAGCAAGATGAGCGAATGGTAAATCACGTAAATGAAAGATGATATAGAAATCTAGCCGCGACCTAGATAAATAACGCGTCTTAGGAAAGCAAAAAGTATACTAAATATAGCACGAAACTCTTAGTATAGAAATACATCCATGTGTGTTTGTGTTTTGGTTTTATTTACCAAAATGACTTAGTGAAATTATAACGTTCTTCGTTGAATCCCAAAAATTTTCGAAAAGTTACTATTTATAGAAAGTTTCCTTTTTAGGAAAGATTTTAGTTTCAAGATGTTAATACCGTCCCTTATATTTGTTAAGTTTCCATATTTTCAAAACGCACTAACTAGTTTTAATCGCTTAACTTATATGTCCTTTTCGCTAAAACATAATAAAAGTTACTATTTTTTGGAATCCTTCCTCATTTATCCATCCCGACATCATTTACATATTTTATGACATTTCAAATGTTTCTAATCAATAACCTAATGTTTTTATATGTTTCGCCAATGTTTAGAAAGTCCAAAAATGTCCAAAAACCTCATTTTATATTCCAAATAGGTATGTCAAAATGGTTTTGCTGAAAAAGGTTTTAAGTTTCATTTGGCTATAACTTGGTCGTTTTATGTCTGATTTTAGTGTATGATATATGAAAAACTATCTACTCGAAACGAGCTCTCCAAAAACTTCTTTTACGCCTAATGAAAACATTCCTAAGTCGCTCAAAACCTCAAAACCATTTCGGATCAGCAACTACGTTTTTCACAAACGCTTCCAAATATCACGCCAAACTTCACAATAGTGCATAGTCTAGCCTATTCTTCATTCACAACTACTCCACAATCAAACCACACCTAAAACTAACCTAATCCCTTCATTTCTATTGTTGCAACTCACTTTTCAACTCATCTCACCAAGATTGCAAAATCATAAACATGTTACTTCTATTTTTATAAAAGATGACAAAATATAAATTCATTTCTTTTTATAAAAAGTACCACAAACACATGGATTCTTAAGCATGAACAAGATCTCATAAGAATGAAACGAAAGTATTAAAGAAAGATCAAGAAATACTTACAAGAATGAAGATCAAGAAGCAACAACACAAGATCTATACCCAAAATCAATAGATCTTGAAAATCTACTAATAAAATTAGAAACTCTAACTTTTAGATCTTGAGAAAAACCTAAAAATCAAAGAACCAATACTTCAAACCACCTTAGAAACACTTAGAAATGAACTTGGTATACTTGTATCATGCTAGAAATCAAAGATATAGAAACCCTATTAAGGGTGTTTGTTGCCTTGAACTAGAGAGAGGGAGAAAAGAGATGAAATTTTTTTGATTTTGATGAGGCTTGGAAATATGAAATGACCTAGTATGTGTTATAACATGATATTTATAGAAGAAATTAGGGTTTTAAGGTGTAAGATATTTTGTGAACCATGGCATCAAATGTCTAGGTGACCAACACACACCAAAAGTATGTGTGTGGAGGTTCGGACGCAAACAAGCACAGGGGGAGTTCAATCTTGATCACTAGCTAAAAATAATTAAATGAAATGGTTAGTGGAGTTGTGGTCCTCCATGGGTAAATGAAGACAAAGAGGGTGTAAAAGTCACATGAGGATGAATACAAAGATGTCCTTTCTTGCATGTGATGGTGTTTTATTTTGAAATTCAAATTAGAGATGAAAGATGCTCTTTGATTTATTTAAGTGTGGTGTATGCATGTGTTTGGAGTAGGGGGTGAATGAAATTTTTGATTATCAACACGAGATGAATGATAACTAAAGTTTACACAAAAAGATTTCGGGTTTTCGGGGTTTCATTAGGTCAAAGACGCAAAAAACGTAAATTAAACGTTAAAACGTAAAAATAAATATTGGAAGTGATCATAAACCACAAAACACTTAGAAATGGTAAAATAACTCATAAAATGTCTAAACTAATCAAAATCCAAAGTCGAAACGCGTCCGATGACGTTTTTCAGTTTTACGCTGGTTAACTTCCCGGTAAACTGTCAGATTTAAACGTAACTTACGGGGTGTGACATTAAAAAAAAGTTGCATTTTCTTTTTGAGCCTTTGTTATATTTGAACTCTTTCAAAACCTTTTTATTTGACTCTTTCAATTAACATGAACTCTTTGATGTATAGATATGTGACGTACATATGCATGGAATCACAAATATGTCTTCTTCAACCTTGCATCGTAACACTTAGGGTTAGGGTGTATGGATTCACTTCGGAATGTTCGAACAAGAAATAAACATGCGATGATGATATATGAATGATTGTGATTCTAACGAGTATCGTTATAAGACCCGCGAACAGCGTAGTCGAAACCCGAAATCACGTTTTCTTCTTTGTTTTCTTCATTGGATTCCCTAACTTTGAAGGCTCGATCAAATTTCTTAAATTGACTTGAGGTCAAATCGCTACTCAAGATGTATCAAACGGCTAGTGAACCTATTATCAACCCGCTACCATTTTTTGTACCAAACCACCACCATACCCAGTCAAACCGCTACCAAGTACCCCTTTCCTGATTTTTTCGATAATAGAGTTGGCTATCTCTGTGGCATCGATTGTACAAGTTCATGAAGAGGGCTGGACAAGTGGAATGAGGGAGAGCGGCTCGATCGACAAAAAAGAATAGTAGCCTCCTAGAACCTGGCAAAGTCATTATCAGTATCAATGAATTCCTGAGCAATTCTCAACCAACATATGCGATTCATTCTCATAAAGATTCTAACACACAGAAGACTCCTTACCTTAGGAGTGGGATGAGTGATACATCCGGCGAGCGCCGGTGAAGAACACAAGGAAAGTAGGAGCTCGGGTATGGAGATATTCCATCAAGAGAAAGGAGGCAGACTGGTAATAAGGCCGACCGCATAGGGGGAGGGAACCAAAAAGCTAAGCACCTCCATCGATATTCAATTTCTCTTGCCATTTCTTCTTTATTGATTTATATACTCATCATCATCCCGCCGATCCCACCAACGCTTTCTTACTTATCTTATTGCAAAAAGGGTTTCTAATAATCAGCCCTTTGAATAAGCGAGGCTTTCCCGATAGAAAAATTTGCATGTGACAGAGATCCCAATTCCGTGTATCCGGTTAAGCAAGCCCCGCCGCCAGCTTCCATGCAGACAAAAAAAGTAAGCACCTAGCGCAAAAGGTTGCTTTACTAAGTAATATAACATTAGCGCTTTAGTTTGTTTGATTGCTCGTTAGTTTCTTTTTCAATAAGGGGCGGAGCTTGAAGAATTGTGAGCTCGCAGCGAGAAGAGCACTTGAAGAACTGGATCCATCTTTGACGCCTGCAGAAAGAGAACAGGAATTAAGCAATTGATAAGGAATCATACGCTGAATGAGCAGACGAATCGACCGAGCAAAGTAGATAGGAGTACTAGGGAAAAACATGCCGGTGCATTTCCTCTGTTGAAGAAAGAGTGCAGCCCGGGCGGCACGTTAACATCATGCTACAAGTAGTACTTCCGTAGCCTCCGATACCAGGCCATAAAGTGCTGTAGGGGGAGGATCAGTCTTTGCTAGCAGCCCTGCCAAAGGACTGTGCGAGAAAGCCATGACATACATACCTAAGATGGACTCCCTCAGCAATGCTACTAGTCCTTTCTTCTTACAGTGATAAGAGTTCAGTCATTCGAAGAGTTTCATTAAGGTAGAACAAGAGAAATGTCAAACCGCTACAAACTAGATTACCAAACCGCTACCAAAAGTAATAGCAAACCGCTACAAAACAAGGTTAGCAAACCTCTACGTGTCACTTTCCACAAGTACAAGTCGCTTTCCTATCTTTTGTTTGCTTGCACCAACGCGACTACTAGACAAAACCGAGTACACTACTTTTTTGTATGCTTGAATTCGGCTAGAAAACAAACTAAGTGTACAACTTTAACCAAAACGCTACAAAGAAGGTGTTTGATAAGATCAAACCTCCACCAAGAGCTTCAAACATAAAATAAGCTAAAAAAAACTTTAAAAGAACTAGAAAATATGCCGAGACTATTAAGCTAGAACTAAGCTTTGATAAGCTGCTTAAAACCACAAATAAGTCATGGATTAAAATGCTTGGCATTAAGCTCAAATAAGCTGAGTACCCATGAAATAAGCTACGACACCTAGATACTAATAAGCTTTGAAACCTTTTTAAACCACAACCGAAATCAAAAGAGGCTGCGTTTCAACAAGTAGAAAAACAGAACACAACTATAACAAATATAAGGAAAAAACTACACAAAGTGGTGTTGTGTATTATTTTTAGTCAAACTTGTAATAGAAATAATCCACATGAAGTCAAATTATAAATAACAAATGAAGCATATAAATACTATTGATAAGCCCAAAATAACGCTAGTAGAAAGCCCAAAAGAGTCACGAAACAAATTGTTTTGGAAAAGGTTTGAACTTTTTAACCAAATAAGCTATTAGAGAGAGAGACAAGAAAGTACAAGCTTATTCTCTCCATTAACCAAACATCGGTTTATTATCTTATTTTCAAAATAAGTCGTGAGCCTATAAGCTCAAAATAAGCTTTGTAACACCCTCAATGAGCAAACAACGAACATAAACAAGTAAGATGCCATATTAGATTATATGAGAGAAAAGGAAAGATATGTGTTTTCTAGAGAGAGAAAGAAACACACACTTTATGAGATGTACAAAATGAATCCTCACCCCTCTATGGAAGTATGAAGGAGGTATATTTAGGTCAAAACGAGGGAAACTATTCTAACTTAACAATTCTAGTCCTGCGGGTCTTGCCTAATGATAACTAGTGTAATTCCGTATAAGTCAACATATTTTAAGGCTAACAAGTATACAAAAACCTTTGATGAATATGAAGTAATTCATACTCGAGAAAAATGAATTTCCTGTTGAGAGGTCAAGTTTTTTTTTTGACGAAATACTTGCCTTTAAGATGATGATCGGGTTGCTGTCTAAAATAACAGCAAACCATTGACATGTTTTGAAAACATTTAGAACTCTGCTCGAACTTTATTTACAACACCGTGTCATTACTGAATGACATTTATAAGGCTGTAAATATTATCGATTCCAGAAGACATGCCATGAAAAATATATTTTTGGTATTTTCTGATTTTATATTTTTCTATTTAATTTTCTGGTTTTATATTTTTGTATTTTTGATGACATCAAATAACGTCACATTTATAACATCATTTATCCCGAATAAGTTACCCATTTTTATATAATTATTGCAAGAATTTGTACTTAATTGCTTAAAAGTGTTATTTGTAGTAATTGAGGAGTGATTTGTGAAGACATGCTAAAAGGCGCATATTTTGAAGCTAAAACAAAGACATTTTAAGATTACTCAATTCTGACCAATACGCCGTATCCAGGAAAAGAGATACGGCGTATCAGCGCCAAGTCTTCACAAAAAACGCGTATTCACAATTCCCAATACGGCATATCCCTCTTCTGCCATACACCGTATCCATGAAGATAACTATTCAAAGATACGAAGATATTATTATTTTGGGAATGTATATTATCCTGATCATAAACTTTGCGCGCACTCCAAGGGATACACCCCAATACGCCGTATTGGCCTAGCCCAATACGGCGTATCCAGGCTTTTTTAAAGGTTATAAATAGAAGGCTCAAAAATGAGTTTTCAATGTGCAAAATCATATTCTTCATACCATACACATAAAGGACGATTTTTTAAAGAAAAGAAGAGCAACAAAGGTCAAGCATTGATCACGATTCCATAGAAGACACCGTTTAATTCCTATACTCTTGTAATCATTTAATTTTGGTATCGTTCAGTAAAACGTTTAGTTTACCTTGGTTATTTGATCACGCTTGTATAATTACAATGGTTATGGGCTAATACCCTTGGGTATTAGCCATCTTAATGAAGATTTAATGTTTGGTTTGTTTTAAAATCGATTTTCTTAATTTATCGTTGAAAGTCTAATTATGTTTATCACATGATACTTGTTTACGTGTTTGAATATGCGACCTATCATTCAACTGGGTCTAGTTACGCCTAACAAGCGAGCTAGATACTGGGATAGCTCTCCATATCGTGTTTTATATTACTGGACCAATAGGATCACAAATAACATTCTGTCTTTGTCTTTAAATTAAGAGCTTAGTTGGACCGGCAGGTGACCCATAATGTTTCAACAAGTATGTTCTTGATTAATTGATAAAGATTTGAATAGTGGACTACCAGTATATAAAATACCGTCAAACAATAAGTGGGTAAAGTCCCGATGGGCTTGGGTTTATCAAGATCACCATTGCAATAATCCCTAGATAGATTATAATTAAACTAAAAGGATGCTTTATGCGGATGCGTTAATTGTGACATGATTCAACGTGTCTAGGTCTTAGGATGATGTCCCTCCTAAGTCTTAAGAATGATATGCCGCCTTGTGATAAGAAATCATTGCACTAAATAAACAAACCAACATTTAATTGGATTTAATATGGCTAATACAGTTTTTTATTATTTGGCTTGCATCGCTCTTTTATCATCTGATTATTTTCTTGCATGTTTATTGTGTTTAGAATTAATTATTGTCACCATAAAACCTGTGCCAGTCTCTCAGGCTGAAAAACCCCCATCTATCGTTAGAAGCGTATATAGCATAGGTTTAACAAGTAATTAGAATTAACTTAAGTAGAAGTAATTGAAATACTGATAGGTTACAAGGTTAACGACCTTGCTCTTAGTGTTCGACACCCTACTTACCACGAAACTCCACCCGATCGGGTACACTGCCCGTTAAAGTGTTGTTTTAGGATAAGTCATCTAAATGTAAATTTAAAACTTGGTAATCAATAAATTAACCCTACACTACAGCACATCAAGTTTTTGGCGCCGTTGCCGGGGAGTGAAAAAGTTTAACCTTTAATTTTATTAGTATTTCTAACCATTAGCTTAGATTAATTTAATTAGTGTAATTTAATTCTGTTTGTAATTGATTTAATTGTGTGTTTATTTTCTCGCATTATTTAATTGTTTTCTAAGTATCATGTTCTGATAGATCAACAGATACGCCGTATCCACCAGTTGGATACGGCGTATCGACCTTTCCACTTAGAACATCATATTGATCTTTACAGTTTAAACAACGTATCTGTTCTTCTAAACAATAAGGCGTATTTTGTATGACCAATACGGCGTACTGACCTTCAGCAGACCATACGGCGTATTCAAATCAATTGAATATGGCGTATTGATAATCTGATACAGTAACAATAGCTATTTTTCGTATATGATTTCCTATTTATTGTGTTCTCTTCCGAGAGGGCACAACCTACTGATCATTTGTACTTATTTTTCAGGAATTTGATTGACGATGACAGAACAAAATGACTATATCTCTGTTACCTGAAAAAACTGCATCTCTAATGATAATAAAGGAAGAATGACCGAGAGAAATTTTGTCGAGATACAGGGAGCGTTTTTGATCAAGATAGGAGATAATACTTTCAATGGGGCAATAAGAGAAAACGTCTTTGAGCACATTAATAAATTTCTTGAAGTAGTTAGGCCAATCAAAATTAATGGGGTAAGTCAAGACCGATTTAGGCTTAGCATCTTCCTTATTTCACTCACAGGTGTCGCAGGTTAATGGTTTAAAAAATTGTATAGGCTTAGTTACTACTTGGGATGATTTGGTACAAAAGTTCGTTCAAAAATTCTACCAACTTTCTGATCATAATGAAGAGATTGAAGTGGTATGATGAGTTAGCTGATGGAAAATTGAAAGATGAAACCTTAATGCACAAAGCAAAATTTGATGAATCATGGGGAAATGCAACTCCCGGTGTTATGAAATTTTGTGCATGGTTGATAAATAGTTTTGGGAACTTCCACGAATTAGACTATAATGTACTTGTAAAGCTACAAGAATGTTGGTGGAAGATAAATGCTAATGAAGTAGCTCCATTCACTCGTTCAGAAGGTTATGGCCAGAGACCGTATGCAAACTTCAAAACTGAAAAGACTCATGACCCTTATCTTGATATTAACCGAATCTTTGACAGAAATTATGACACAAGCAACGCCGGTAATACTCAGGACAATCAGGGGAATGAAGAACGCAAGGATGATCCTACTCATGAACCATCAGTCTGCAAAATCAAAATATTTGAGATGATGAAGTACTCATTCAATACTGACGATGAGTACATTGCCATTAAAGAGTCTAAATACCTCAACCACTCGAAGAACAACCTGGATGCTTATCGAGTACTTTTACATATCATTAATGAGGGATGGGTCGTGGCAACACCCGATGATGAATGATGGAGCAAGACAAGGAAAAAGTAGAACTTAACGACTAGCTGAAACAAAAGTGCTTCCTGGGAGACAACCCAATCGTTTTTAATTGCTTTTAATTGTTTGTTGCACGAGTCTGTCTTCCCAGACACCCCATACGGCGTATCGAACCCCTCTGGATATGGCGTATGGATGTGTCTGGACGTTATTAGCCTGTAATTTAATTTCCAGTACTTTAAAAATATTTTAATTGTTTTTACAGGAACAATATGGCGTATCTTAGGGTTTGGGATATGGCGTATTGATCCCTGTACAATTGTGTGTTTAATTTTTTTCCTGCATTGTAACCATTGTATTACCGAGATAGGAATTGCACTTTTATCTTCTAATCTTTTATGCAGGACCTTGCTATAAGGAAATCATTGATATGGTATACTCTGAAAAAGACGTGTGTTGAACTCATACAAGCATTCTAAAGTCTTGTTAACATACTTTTGCTCAAGAACTCAAATTGGAGAATCATCCCAAGCAACATATCAGGGGAGTTCCTCGTTCTAATTCTATTTCCCATTTTTATTTTATTGTGTTATCTATACAACAAGGATGTTGTATAATCTAAGTGGGGGGATGGAGAATTAGAACGCCTACATGTCCTTTCTTTTATAAATAACATGCTAATATGCTTAAATTATGCCAAATTTAAAATTTTTCTAGCATAACTTTTGTAAAAATTACTAGTTACATGACCTCGGGCACTATAACCCTTAATGCCAATTTGTAAGAATTAAGCCTATTCCGTTTCCAAACGTTTACTAAAATTCCACAAAAATATGAGTGTGCCGGTGATGTAGTGAACTTTAGAACTTGGCCTGGTATATCACTCAAGACCACAACGATGAGTACTATGGATTTAGATGGAGAAACATTTTTAACTGGTAAATTTCTAGGAATACACCAAAAAGCCTATATGTTGTAAAATTAACTAACTAAACTGGTTAGTTAAATCCTGTGTAACCCTTTGCTTACTCTCACCATACGAGTAAGATCCCCTAGAAAAACTTGTTGAGCCATTCATGTCTTTTTCACACCATATGTCTATTTCGTTACACATTTACACCTTAGCCTACCCTGTAGATTAAGCCTACTTTATTAAAGTTTCCAGTTGCTTTTGTGTAAAGTTTTGTATTTCCTGTGTCAAAGTAAAATTTTCTATCTCTGTTATGGTCGGGAAATTGCACAATGCAATGGAAAAATATGTAGCTAGTGTATTTTGCTACTTTTGAGATTATGTATTATGTCCAAAGAAGAATTGTTAAAGGAAAATTTATCCGGAAAAATAATGATTGTGAAGACGGAGAAACTGCACCGAGGTTTATGTAAAAAAAATGGAAAAAATAGAAAAAAATGCATCAAAAAAAGAAGGAAGTTTTATAGTCGGTCGCTAAACATAAACCGATGAAATACTTGGAAGGATCGATTATTCGTAGATAAAAATCAACAATGTATAGTTTTGTATTAAGTGGCCGATATCACCGCTTTTGTAAAAGTATGTAAGTTTAGGATGTAAGGGAAGTTGACCGTTATGGGAACGCCAACTTAGGTTGTCTTTGTCATTTCTATGATCAAGGCATTTGTATATATTCTGAGTCTTTATCATGAAACGGTCAAGGAAAAGTTACTAGCAACCATCTTATTTGTTCAAGCTTAATCTATTTGTTTTATGAATTTTATTTAACAACAATTTACTTCCCATTCCTAGCAATTAACCTTAGGTTTTACTTGAACGAGGGTTGGATTGGGTCATGCATGTCTATTTCGTCGTTACGGTCATGTATGCGTGATTTAGCCTCCTTGTTGGTTTATTATTTTTGGTGAAAACTATAAGGTCCCTACCCTATATCATTCTTCATCCTAACCCTTGGTTAAACTCGAATGAAGATATGTTTGAACACACATGTCTATTCCGTCGTTACGGCCATGTATGTATGCTTCAGCTGTCTTGTTGGGGTGGTACTATCGGTGAAAGATTGTTAGAATGATTAACCCTTATCCTTTAATAAAACGCAATTTACCTTTTGACTTGTTTCTCCATAGCTCTAGTGGTGGATATGTGTATCCTTGCCAAGCTTATGATACGAAGCTAATCACGACCGAGCAATTAAGCGTACCACTTAAATGTTTCAACCTAGATTAGTTGAGTGATCTGAGTGATTTCATTTCTATATTTCATGAGGTGCTTGGTCTTGTACAGGTGATTAAATCGAAAGAAGTGCTTAAATGGAAAAATCCTTGGCTTCGGTTAGGATACATTTTCAAAATAATCTAGAGTCTACTTGAGGACAAGTAGGATTCAAGTAGGGGGATATTTTATGACATCAAATAACGGCACATTTATACCATCATTTATCCTGAGTAAGTTACCCATTTTTATATAATTATTGCGAGAATGTGTACTTAATTGCTTAAAAGTGTTATTTGTAGTAATTGAGGAGTGATTTGTGAAGACATGCTAAAAGGCGCATATTTTGGAGCTAAAACGAAGACATTTGAAGATTACTCAATTCTGACCAATACGCCGTATCCAGGAAAAGAGATACGGCGTATCAGCGCCAAGTCTTCACAAAAAAAACGCGTATTCACAATTCCTAATATGGCGTATCCCTCTTCTGCCATACGCCGTATCCATGAAGATAACTATTCAGAGATACAAAGATAATATTCTTTTGGGAATGTATATTATGTTGATCATAAACTTTGCGCGCACTCCAACGGATACACCCTAATACGCCATATTGGCCTAGCCTAATACGATATATACAGGCTTTTTCAGAGGTTATAAATAGAAGACTCAAAAATGAGTTTTCAGTGTGCAAAATCATATTCTTTATACCATACACATAAAAGACAATTTTCTAAAGAAAAGAAGAGCAACAAAGGTCAAGCATCGATCACGATTCCATAGAAGACACCATGTAAATCCTATACTCTTGTAATCATTTAATTTTGGTATCGTTCGGTAAAACGTTTAGTTTACCTTGGTTATTTGATCACGCTTGTATAATTACAATGTCTATGGGCTAATACCCTTGGGTATTCGCCATCTTAATGAAGATTTAATATTTGGTTTGTTTTAAAATAGATTTTCTTAATTTATCGTTAAAAGTCTAATTATGTTTATTACATGATACTTGTTTACGTGTTTGAATATGCGACCTATCATTCAACTGGGTGTAGTTACGCCTAACAAGAGAGCTAGATACTGGGATAGCTCTCTATATTTTGTTTTATATTACTTGACCAATAGGATCACAAATAACATTGTCTTTGTCTTTAAATTAAGAGCTTAGTTGGACCGGCAGGTGACCCGTAATATTTCAACAAGTATGTTCTTGATTAATTGATAAAGATTTGAATAGTGGACTACCAGTATATAAAACACTGTCAAACAGTAAGTGGATAAAGTCCCGATGGGCTAGGGTTTATCAAGATCACCATTGCTATACTCCATAGATAAATTATAATTAAACTAAAAGGATACTTTATGCAGATGCATTAATTGTGACATGATTCAACGTGTCTAGGTCTTAGTATGATGTCCCGCCTAAGTCTTAAGAATGATAGGCCGCCTCGAGATAAGAAATTATTGCACTAAATAAACAAACCAGCATTTAATCGGATTTAATATGGCTAATACAATTTTCTATTATTTGGCTTGCACCGCTCCTTTATTTTCTGATTATTTTCTTGTATGTTTATTGTGTTTAGAATTGATTATTGTCACCATAAAACCTGTTCTAGTCTCTCAGGCTAAAAAACCCCCATCTATCGTTAAAAGCGTATATAGCATAGGTTTAACAAGTAATTAGAATTAACTTAAGTAGAAGTAATTAAAATACTGATAGGTTATAAGGTTAACGACCTCACTCTTAGTGTTCGACACCCTACTTACCACGAAACTCTACCCGATCGGGTACACTACCCATTAAAGTGTTGTTTTAGGATAAATCGGCTAAATATAAATTTAAAACTTGGTAATCAATAAATTGACCCTACACAACAGCAAATTATTTTTCTTTTTGTAAAATTATATAAAATGAAGAATCTTTTTATGTTTTTCTGATTTTCTGTATATACATAGGATACAAGAGATTCCACCATTACTCTTCTACTTCTTCTGCCAGTCTTTTTAGAGTTTCAGGAGACATACTTTTCATTCCAAGCTTGATGATAAGAAATTCAAGTCTTTATCATCCCTGCTTTGGTAAAAATATCTACCAACTGATATTCTGTCTTGACAAAGTAGAGCTCAACCACACCATTTTCCACTTGCTCTTTTATGAAATGATATCTGGCATCGATATGCTTAGATCTTGAATGTTGGACATTGTTACAACATAAGGAAATAACACTTTTGTTATCGCAGTAAAGAGGAATTTTATTGAATCCAAGGCCATAGTCTGTCAGTTGTGATCTCATCCAAAGAATTTTAGCACAACATCCAGATAAGGCAATGTATTCAGCTTTTGTACTAGATATGTTAGTGCTCTTCTATTTCTTAGAAGACCAACTGACTAATCTGTTACCCAAGAGCTGCATACTGCTAGATGTACTTCTTTGGGTATCTTGGAAACCGGCATGATCGGCATCTGCATAAGCTGTTAGTACAATACAAGAATCCTTCAAATACCATAGACCCATATATATGGTTCCTCTTAGGTATCAAAAGATTTGTTTAACTGCATTTAAGTGCTTTTCGGTAGGCTTATCCTGATACCCGGCACACATGCATACAACAAATACAAGGTCTCGTATACTGGTTGTTAGATACATAAGGGGGCCAATCATTCCACGATAATGTGTAGGATCAGCTTCTTTCCCTTGTGGATATGCATCCAGTTTGGATTTCTTCACCATTGGAGTATCAACCAGGTCACAAGATTCCATACCGTACTTTTTAATTATTTCAAGAGCATATTTAGATTGGTTAAGAAAGATGCCTCTCAAACTTTAAGAAATTTGAGGTCCAAGAAAGAATGACATTTTACCCATTATTGACATCTTAAATTTTGAACACATTATTTCAGAAAATGTTTCACAAAGTGTGGGATCAGTTGAAGCAAGTATTATATCATCTACATAGATTTTTACTAGTAAGATGTCTTTGCCTTCTTTTTGAGTGAATAATGTAGGATCAACAGCACCTTTGGAGAACTTCTGGGAGAGTAGAAACGATGATAGCAAATCATGCCAAGCCCAGGGAGTGTGCTTTAACCCATAAAGAGCTTTCTTTAGCTTGTACACATGGTTAGGATTATCTTGATCTACAAACCCGTCCAGTTGACTGACATATACCTCTTTACGTAGTATTCCGTTTAAGAATGCAGTCTTGACATCCATTTGATAGACTATCATGTTCTTATGAGTGGTATATGCAATAAAGATCTTGATGGCCTCTAGTCGTGCACCTGGTGTAAAAGATTCTTCAAATTCTATTCCATCTTCTTGACGATATCCCCTTGCTACCAACCTAGCCTTATTTTTCAAAAACCCTCCCAATTCGTCTAATTTAACCTTGAAAATATATTTTAAAATAATTATTATAACACGATCTGGATGAGGTACGAGCTCCCATACTTCAAGTCGTTCAAACTCATTAAGTTCTTCTTGCATAGCTTCAATCCAACAGGATTCTTTCAAAGCTTCTTTGTAATTCTTTGGTTTAACAGAAGTGAGGAAAACATCAAAGTAACAAAACATAGCTTCGGTTTATAGTTGACATTGTATAGAGACAGGTCGAGAAGGATTGCCAATAACATTATCCAACGGATGATCTGTGGTCCAATTTTTGAGATGTTCAGGTGGTTGATTGACTGAGTGCGCATTAGTTGGAATAACATCTCTTTAAGAAGATTCTTTAGAATTTGGTTATGGAATTGGAACACTAAAGAAAGGATCATTATCTAAGTGTGCAACTTCAATATCATGAAACTGTTCTTTAACAACGGGAGAAATAACTGGAGATTGTGATTCTTTAGGATTTTGTGAATTACTTTGAGATGGTGCATCTTGATTAATGAAAGTTGAGGAAGGTGTACAGCTTGGATTAGCAGGTTCTGGAGCAACAACTACAAGAACTGGAGAAGCAACACTAGGTAGAGGATTAAAGTATTCATCAAACATTGGTTGAAATAAAATATCCCAGTTTTTCTTTGTTTATGGTACATAAGGTGTCGGAGAATGAGGTTTTTGTACGAGTCCTGAACTGATTATTCTAGGAGTCAACAATTGAGGTGCGGGTCCTGAACTGAATTGTTTAGAAGCCATTTAACCATTTGATACACATTAAGAGACCAAGTTAAACCGTATTGAACACATTGTATTCGCTATTCTCCCCTTTAAAAATTGCATATGTGATTGCCATTTTTGATTGAACAAGTGAATTAAAATACAAGCTAATGTACGTTGATCCACTTGATGACTGAACGAGCATGGAAAAATATGAAAATTGTTGATGAGAATGGTCAAAAACAAGAATATTTCTCTTCTTTGAAGATAAAGTGCACTGAAGCGTACACCTTTCTTTTATTTAAGGAGCGGGACCTGAAGTGTTGTCTATAGACTCCATCATTCTTGTTCATCAGATTGGAATTCCTTGAACCCCTGGTTTTTGAGATATCAATCTTTTCAGCAACCAAACTCTGAGTCTTTCCATTTTAGGTCTGAAGGATGTACCTACACTTAAGTTAAGAGTACCTGCACTAACATTAAGAGTTTGTTCGCATTCATATAGGTTAGTGATATCTTCATTTAAACCATTTGTGGGTTCACTGTCAACCTTGGTTGTGCTAGAGGTGAATATCTTTCTAGTTGGAACCCACATAAGACCAACAGTGTTGAAAATTCTACCCGTGGGTTTCCACCTAAGATAGGATCTAGGAGATGTTTTCTCATACACAACGGAAGACTTATTCGGAGAAAACATATGTCATATAAAGATCTGCCGTACAGGTGTTTGAGTAAGACTATTTTGTTCTACGGGTTTGGTACTATTTCTAGTCTTACGAAATTGAACCTTAATGCGAGAGTTCACCCCTTTCAGAATTTTGTTACACAGGTATCATGATTTGCATTAAAGACACATTTTTGAAAAGTCGAACAAACAAAATGTTTAGAGTCCGAAAATGAACTAGGATTCCTAGAGTGATCTGGTTTTTGCACAACTTTTAACGTTTTATCACTACTCTTAGATGCAGACCAATTCTTAGAAGTTTGATTATTGCTCCTAAGTTTTGGTTTACAAGCAATAGGAGTGTGGTGTGTTCTAGCAGATGGCATTTCTCTAGGTTTAAGGTTCCTATTTCTTTCTTGTGTCGTTTTCCTAGCTTTGTCTATAAAGTAATTATGAGCCATATCATTTGATTCTTCTTGACTATTCCTAGATGAGCTAGGTGCAATCACGTGATGAGGTTTTTCAAGAACAGATTCTCGAACTTTAGGCAAATGATGAGGAGTGATTGGTTTTGGCAAATCGTTGTTTATATCAACTTGGGAGGCAAACCGTGGTTTTGAAAATTTAGGCCGTTCAGATTTAAAAGAACTTGGTTGTCTAACATTGATTGGTTTAGGAGTGGTTGTAAATCCGGTTTCCCCAAGATTGATGGTTTTGAAAATTTAGTATTCACGCTATTTTCTTTTAACTTTCTGAATTCGTTTTTCACAATAAAAATATTTCTTATCTACAGAACATTTGGCAACCTCGGTTTCCATTTGATTAAAAACAACTTTCATGTCTTTGAGTTCTTTGTAAAGACCATGTTCAAACATATGAAGATATTCTTTCAAAGTTTGAGCAAAAGGTTTGACATCTTTTTCAAAAGCCCCTTTTATATGTTCAACCCCCCATGATCCTATTATATTTCTAGTTATTTTGGTATGAAAGGTTATTGTTTCATCAAACTTATTAACATGCTCTTTCATTTTGTGAAAACCATCTTTTACCAAACTGATTGGTGGAAGTTCACGAGAAATTTTCTTCTTTAAAATTAGTTTAGATGGAACTGGTGGTTTTTCAAAAATGGGTCATGAAATAGGTAACCAAAATGCCTGTTCTGCAGACAGTTGTTTTTTAGGCACAAAATGCTTAACAAAATGCTCAAATGGTTTAGTTAACGCCACATAATTAACAGGGGTGAAATTAACTTTCTTGTCTTTAAGCTTGGGTCATTTTGTTTTGCTAGCATTTTTAACCTACTCTCTTCAGCCAAGTCTAAGGTTTCCTTAGTGCCAGGTACAGACAAATCATCATGTTGCTTAACAATAGTATGGTCATCATATAAAGCAGGTACTTTTCTTCGAGCTTAAGATAGATAAAAAGGATTTTGATAACCAAGTGTTGTTTTGTGACTTTCATCATAAAAAACTTAAGGTTTTGTTAACATATGCATCATTTGCATTGACTGACCAATTTTGTAAACCACATTGTCTAAAGATTTGTTTTTCTTTTGTAAATCAATGACTTCATCAAGATATTTATCTTCCTTGTCCTTAGACTCCTTTTTCAAACATTCAACTGTTGTTGATAAAGCCTTATGACTTTCAACAGTTGCATTGAGTTGTAGTTTTAATGAGTGTATTTGTTTTTCAAAATCCGTAACATTTGCATTTCTGTCATCAATAACCTGTCTTAATTGACCATCAATATACTTTTCTCTATCATTTAAGTTAAATGTTTTTCTTTATTTAAAGATTTTTACTTGTTCTTTATATCTTTCAAGCTCGGCAAATAAGGTCTTATTTACATTTTTATTCTCATGCTGCACCTTATTATACTTAGCAATTTGACTAGACATTTCTTCAATGATAGACATTAATAGTTCATCTTGTTGTGCAGGATAACTAGTGTTTTGAACAACCGGATTTTTAGTTTCTTGCAAATATTGTTCATAAGAAATGATATCACTGTCACTTGTTATGTCAACTTCTGTGTCATTATCAAGAGATAGTTGTTCAGAACACTGTATTTCTTGCACACTTTGATAAATCATATTATTTTTGATGTTTGTGTCATGAAATGGTACCTCTAAAATAACATTTGAGTCATAGGAGGAAAGATTGGCCTTGAGAACTGCCTTAGCTGAGGGTGCCTCATCACAATTAGAATTAAAAGCATCAAGATCATCTGTCTGGAAAGCTGCTAAAGATGGAATTTCCTGAGATGCTTGAGCTGAAGTAAATGTATCCTCATTATCTGCTAAGAAAGCCAACTATTCTGGATCTAAATAAGCTCCTGACTCCAAAGCTTCAGTCATCAACATCTTTTCCTTAAACCATGCTGAATTCTTAGGTTTCTTTGGTTTGTTGCGTTGTCTAGCCATGAGGCCTTGTTCCTAACAGTTGTAACACTTAACCACTCTTGCCTGACTTGCTGTGTTTACTCCCCCATTTTTGTTAACACCTTGACTGGTAACATTACTTCTTGCACCACTATTAGCATACCCCTGTGTCTGTCTCCCTTGAACTGTCTGCGCGGTAACTCTTCCAACCTGAATGATTGCTTGATTTCTTAGGTTAGACGAGGTTTTAAGCTAATTATTTGTTGGTGGGTAACGAGAAACAAATGTTGTGCTAAGGAAGGCTATTTCCTTGTTCAAACTAGCTATGGGATCATCAGAAGGGTTAAAAAAGGGAACAACAAGTCCTCAATCCTACTCTAGAAAAAATTTCACGATGATTGTTGAATAGCAGGTGCTTGATAGGATTGTTGATGAACCACTGGAGAGTGAGTGACAATTTATGGCTGATATTGTGATTATTGGACCATTGGTGCATCATAAGAACATTGTGGTGCAGGACGTGAATGGTATTGTGGAGTAACAGGTGACAGCTGTGGATAATACTGAGTCGGGTTCAAACAAGATGGAGAATTAGCAACCAAAGCTATCTGATCTGGATACCTTTGTTTGGTTAAACGAACTTCATTTGCATGAGCTTCATGTTGCCTTAGATGAGCATACAAATGATCAAAGTTAGTGGAATGCATGTCTTCTGCTAATTTGACATCCGTGACAAATTTGCTCCATTTAGGTTGAAGATGATTGACAAACTTTGTGTTGACTTGGATTGGTTGCATTGTCATTTGAATCGTATGCATATCATTAATCAATTGTTCAAACCGCATGTAATACGAATGGATTGACTCTCCAGGTGAAGAAGTGAACATATCAAAGTCATGGTATAACTTAGACTCACGTTCTTGCAATGATAATTTTGACCCTTGAATGAGTAGTTTGACTCTATCTTAGATCTACTTTGCATGTTCATTCTTATTGACCAAGTTGTAAATGTCTTAAGGTAAACCTTGGAGAACAATGTTTATTGCCTTTATATCAACTGATTCACGAATATTTTCTTCATCAGTGAGATCAGTGTATGTTCGTGCTTTGACAAATGCTGAAGTATTTTCATTTCTAGGTTCTATAATTGTTCCATAAAGGAAAGGTTCGTTGATAATTGTATCAACAAGTAACTTTCCATGTTCCTTGCCTTTGATGTACAACAACATACGACTTGCCCATGAACTATAATTGGTCTTATCAAGCATGGGAGGACGGTTATCAGCCCCGACAACAATGACATTTATGATAGACTCATTTTGAAATGTGAAATGAAATGATTAGTTCAATCAGTGATTATTGAGAATTGTGTTGAAGTGATGTTATAAGTGATTAAGTCTTTGTTATTTCACGGGATTTTACTAATCTTGATTAAACCGGGAAAATAAGTTAATATTTCACGGGATTTTAATAATACAAGACCAACCGTAGAAAATAACTTGTTCTTAAAAATTGCTTATTTCGCAGAGAAAATTTCAAACTTATTCCGCAGAAATAAACATAGAACATATTCCGCAGGATTAAGAAAATTTTGCCAGAGTTTTGTTTCCTTGAAATGACATAAACCGTAGAAAGAAACCATCGGTAAAACTTATCCCGCACGATTACTTATTCCGCAGAAAGAATACAAACCATAAACCGCAGAAACTGAATGACTTATTTTGCAGAAACAACTTCAAACATATTCTGCAGAAAGAACTTGTGACATATTCAGCAGGATTAAGAAAATTTTTGGCAGAGTTTTGTTTCCCAGAAATTACATAAACCGCAGAAAGAAACCACTTGTAAAACTTATTCCGTAGAATAAATAGAAAACATAAACCGCAAAAATAAACTAATGCATATTCCACAGTGACTAGTGCATATTCCGCAGAAACTCAAACCTATTCCGCAGTATTCAAACGTATTCACAGTGTTCAAACTTTTCCGAAAAACTAACTTTTAAATCACATAAAAACCTCACTTTTTAACGTTTTTGATCAAAACATTTTGTACAACTAACTATATCTAGGCTAGTAACATCATAAAAACACAAACTTGAAGGTTTTAAACAAAAAAAAAAATTATAAATAAACCTACGAACCCTTTTTAAAACTCTAAAAATCTTATGTTTTGATCTTAAAATGGACACAACCTCACACAATCACCCCATGGCGACTGATACCAATTGATGATATTACAAATCAAGTATTACTTTGAGAATCTAAAGAAAACCTAAAGAGAGAAAGAGAGGTGGATGATCACTTGTAGAGAGAGAAAGTAGAATGTATTAGTTTGTGTAAACAAATGACCAACACCCTCTCCATGGCATGAAGAGGGTTTATATACCACCTAAAGTGGACATCAAGCCCATGGATAGTCCATGGGCTTGACCCGGTTAGCTTACTTGTAACCGAACGATTAACTACGAGCTACAATATACTATTTTGGTAGTGACCGAATCTTTTCTTGATTCCTAACAATCAGCCTCAAGGGTTTCGGGATTCTGAGCATCCTGATTATGTGTGTTTATTATAGCGGTCTCTTTATGGGCTTAAGCAGGCCCCTGGAGCTTGGTTTCAACTCTTTGCATCTTCTATTACTCGTGTTGGGATTCATCACAATCGCTGTGACTCATCTTTGTTTATATACAGACATGGGACTGATACTGCTTATTTATTATTATATGTTGATGATATTGTGCTCATTGCTTCTTCTGAGGACTTTGTTGCACCAGATTATTCGTTCATTACATCAGGAGTTTTCTATGACGGATCTCGGTTCTCTTAATTATTTTTTGGGTATTTTTGTTACTGTTCTTCAGGGATGTTTTTATCTCAGCGTAAGTATGTTACTGAAATCCTTGAGCGGGCTGGTATGGTTAGTTGTAACTCCAGTAAGACTCCAGTTGATATTGAGTCCAAACTGGGTGATGATGGTGATCCGGTTTCTGATCCGACGTTATATCGGAGTCTTGTGGGTTCTCTACAGTATCTTACTTTTACTCGCCCTGATATTTCTTATGCAGTTCAGAAGGTTTGCCTTTATATGCATGATCCTCAGGAGCCTCATTTCTTGGCTCTTAAGAGGATTTTGAGATATGTTTGTGGTACTTTGGATTATGGATTGTAGTTATTTTCATCCTCTACTACAGATTTGGTTGCTTATTCGGATGAGAATTGGGCTAATTGCCCTACTACTCGGAGATCGACTTCAGGTTACTGTGTATTTTTTGGCAACAACTTACTCTCTTGGTCATCTAACCGTCAACCGACGCTTTCTCGTTCTAGTGCAGAGGCAGAGTATCGTTGTGTTGCCAATGCTGTTGCTGAAACTTGTTGGTTGAGGAATCTTTTACGCGAGTTGCACACACCGTTGTCTTCCACTACGTTTGTTTACTGTGATAATGTTAGTGTTGTGTATTTGTCTTCTAATCCGGTTCAACATCAGCGTACGAAGCATATTGAGATAGATATCCATTTTGTTCGAGATTTGGTTGCTGTTGGTCAGGTTTGAGTTCTTCATGTTCCTCCACGTTATCAGTACGCGGATATTTTCACTAAAGGCTTGCCTTCAGCATTGTTTGAGGAGTTTCACACCAGTTTGAGCGTCCGGTGTCCTTCCGCTCCGACTGCAGGGGAGTGTTAACCCGTATTAGTATCTATATATTTGTATTGGGCTCAAACCCAAGTTTAGAATAATTCTTTTATCTATTTATATATTGTACCGAACAAGCAAGATTACCCGCGCGTTGCTGCGGGCGTTAATTTTTCGCGCGTTGTTGTGGGGCCTTATTTTTTTTTTCGGGTTTATTTTTTCGGTCTCATGTTTAATAGTTTGTTTTTGTTCTTATATTAAACGACAATCGCGCGTTTTTTTTTTGGCCCAGGCCGATAGAAAGTCGTAAATAGTTAAAAATGAGAGTACGTCCCGTAAATATTTTTTTTCTTATTTTTGGCCAAAGAAGAAGAGGGGGATTAAAAAGTTTTTTTTTTTTTGGGCCGATGAACAGTATCCGAGCCCAGTGGACCGGATATTGTTCATTTTGTTGTAGCACGAAGTCAAAAAGGACGTCGTATGACTTGTGAAATGTGTATTACCATAATGATTTTATAAGGGACAATAGAGATTACGACACTTACAAATTATACCTTCATACTCATAGCTGAGTTGGAGGAGATGAATTAAGGTCGAACATGTGACCGGCCAATTACTAACGTCCTGCAAGTGACTCCTTAAAATGCTATATTTATTAGAAAGTTATACATTTTCATGGTTAGGTCGAAAGTGAAAATACATTTTTTTATTTTCTTTAACCACCTAAATGGTTGCAGTTATATTTTCAAATTGATGATAAAGCCAAGCAGGACCACATAACTTTAAAACTTCCCATAACAACCACAAACTTAAACCAAAGCAGATATCTCAATCTCCAGCACATTTCATATACACAAAACTAAAACATGCTGCTTCAAGGCAAGTTCACCCTACCATTCCGATCACCTATCCGCATTCCAACACCAATCACCCACCACCACATTCACAAGTTCTCATTCGCCGCGACAAAACAAAGTTACGCCATTTCGGACGAAGAACTACAATCAAAAGGGTTCATTCTACGTCGTACAACAGAAGACCTTAACTTAGACCAGTTGAACTCCGTATTTGTAGCAGTTGGTTTTCCTAAACGTGACACTGATAAAATAAAGGTGGCACTAGAGCATACTGACTCATTGATATGGATAGAATACGAGACTACTAAAAGACCCGTGGCTTTTGCTAGAGCCACGGGTGATGGCGTATTTAACGCCATTATATGGGATGTTGTAGTGGATCCTACTTTTCAAGGAGTCGGGCTGGGGAAGGCCGTGATCGAGCGGGTAGTTGATGAGTTGCTAGACAAGGGGATCACGAATATTGCTTTGTATTCGGAGCCCCGAGTTTTGGGATTCTATAGACCTCTTGGGTTTGTTTCGGACCCGGAGGGGATACGAGGAATGGTGTATTCAAGAAAGAACAATAAACGATAGAAAGAGGTGTTTAATAAGTTACATTAACTATTGTTTGTTTTTTTTGTTGCGAGATGATTTATAAAGATGTTATTTGTTTGATTGTAAGTAAAATGTTGTATGAAATATACTGTAGTTGATACTTGATAGTTCTCTCATTATTTTGATTCGACCAACTTAGATATCAACACTGCGAGTGTGATATGTTTCGCACGTTTAATCTCAGACTACGTTTTAAGTTGATGTGTTTCATACAAAACAATTGTCTTAGATTGAATGAAAGAAACAAAGACAATGTGGATATCATCGTTTATAAAAATTTAATGTCAAAGTAAATGCGCTTTCTTTTCTAAGGATCTGTTAGTCGTATTCCATTATCCTCTTGGGTCTCTTATTTGTTTGCATGTTGGAAAATCTTTATTGGGCTTGCTCGGCCACATAAAGGATAAAGCGATTGCCAAATACTCAAATGTCAACCATTGTCACACTGACACATATCCAACAAACACATTTCTAGAATTTTTATTTGAATGAAAAGGAAAAACCGTTATTAGTTTTCTTTTTCAAGTTGGCTAGCTTAATGATGAGTCTCTCAATGATGTTCTTACGTGAGTTTTCAGGTTCAAATCCTACTAGCTTTCTTTTTTGGGGTGGCTAGGATAAGTTTCGAAAACGATCACGTTAATACTCTTATCTATTTGCCTAATTAAACAATGGGCTAATGGTCTGAAAATGCATCAAAGTTTCTCTGTTTTTCTTTTGTAAGCATTCAACTTTTAATTTTTCTTTTGTGTGCCACAAATATGTTAATCTTTCTATTGTAGCCATCAAACAGAGAGGTAATTTGACGTGGCACTTGATTAAGCCACTTTTTCCCGTTTTCCTCTTTTTGGCCATGTTACACCTTGCCCCTAAACTTTATTTTTTGACATTTTCCACCCTTTAATCATTTTAAGTATTAACAACTTAAACACTTTATTATATAACCTTACACTTTATTTATTAACAATTTCCACCCTTTAATCCTTTATTTATTAACAATTTACACACTTTATGCCATGTTTGCAAATGATAATAGCACAAGAAACTTAAATACTGTATATTTAATTGATCATAGATAACTGAAGAAACAATATCTACAACATAATACCTTCAACGATAATATTTAAATTTTCAAAAATTATCAAAAACCCTAACTAGCCATGGAATAACACAAAGTAAAATGCACAAATACAAAGATATTCTAATTCCCCAAGAAGCTCCATCTTCCATATATAGTACTCACGATCAAAACAAACATCATTTGTCATCATTGTCGATCTTACTCCTTGGCAGCCTCAATAGCAGCAGGAGGTGTGCACCAGTTGGCAAGCCGAGGCCTGTGGTCTGCCACCTCATTTCTGAAGTTTTACCACATCTACATTTGGCTTCCGTTTTAGAACATCTTTTAACATTTAACATGCTGCAAAGTTTCTCCTGACAAAAGTTTCAAAAACAAGAAGTATTAACATTTCATGGTTTCATTGATGGAAGTCCCATAACTTACATGATATCTGGCGTCCCCAAAGTGGTACCAATCCCATGGTGTTGATGACCATGCCTGCTGAGCACTTTTTCAATGAATCACATGGTGTTGATGACCATGCCTGCTGCTCTTAATGCCTTAACTTACATGATATCTGGCGTCCCCAAAGTGGTACCAATCCCTTCTACAATTTGCAAACATGACAAACTTATGAGAAAACTCCTAGATACATTTGATATCGCTGCAGAGTAATTAAACAAACACCATTACTCATAAACCAAAAAGTATCAACGCCAACACTTCCGAGATGATGTAAACTAAACCCTAAACAGCAACCCATGTTAACGACACCATACTTTTCGAAACCATTCGAAACAGAAGTAATCTCGAGTCACGCGAAACCAAACTATATTGAGTCCCAGCATCAAGAATAGATTGACCAAATCTAAGACCAACCCATTTAAGTTTCTTAAAACGTTTTCGATTCCAAAAAACTCATTAATGTCATCATAATTTCTCCACGCATAATGCGATGCTTTTCCATTCCTGCTTCTTTCAATTTCAAATTTAATCGTTTTATAAATAGGAGTTATGACCTTATTCAATTAGGCGTTTTCGCCTAAGATTGACGGGTTAAAAGGCTAACCCGTGTTAACATTAGTATCTCTGGCTAAAACTTGGTTCAATTCAAGTCATATGATGGTAAATATAGCAAATGCACTCGGGTGTGAATCTAAGGTTACCAGCCTCGCCCCAAATCAACAGAGTTTGCCTAAATAGTGGGAGGCGAACCTGTGATTTCTGGTGAACAAACGAGCACCACGTCTCGTAGCTACGAAGCAGCTTACGACGAAACTGGTTAAGAACCTTCGGATATCATTTTGAAACCTAAAAAACGCACCAAGCCAATCCATAAGGTCTATCCCATCTCGCCACTCCATAAACGGCGGTCGCTGAAGATCACCAACAACATGTAAAGCAGCCGCAACAGCTCTCACTTCAAGTTTTAGCTCTCACCAACAGCATCAAATTCATTTCATCACAATTCTAACCACTTTTCTGATATGAGTATCTTCTCAAATCCACCCTACAACACACACACACATAGATACAAAATCTTTATAAGTATATACTAAATGGGTATACAATTTAACCACAATTACAAAGCTAAAATCACATTGTACATATAAAAGCCAAATAGATACAGAATCTTGATAAGTATATACCCAATAAAGTTACAGTAAAAGATGAAATTAAGCAAAAAGATTTAACCTTTATTATTTTTTTTAAAAACCCATAAAAGATACACAGTCATTATTAAAAAAGATGGAAATAAAGTAAAAAAATCAACTTTAACCTTTTTTAAGCAATTTCAAACAAAACTCAGATGAGCAAACATATATATACAGAATCTTTGTATGACACGAAAACAAAATAAAGAGAGCGGATTTAGAAGCATACCCAATCCTCAAATTCCCTCAAGCTATCTGAAGTATCCTATGTCAAAAATTGAAAAAAAATTAGGGCTTATGACTTTAGTGAACATAAATTAGGGTTGGTGTATGATTTATGAATTAAGGATGGTGTAGGATTTGTGAATTATGGAATGTGTACTGACATTAATTAGGTTTCCTTTAGGATTTATGAGTTTAGATGCAACTAGAAGAGTGGGATGTCAAGGAAGAAGGAAAGGAAGCACCTCAACAATGGGAGGATGACTAGGAAGATGACTGAGATGGGTAATGATATTAGGGATAGATTATACATATAAACTGATGATTGTTTTAATTAGGGTTAAGGATGAATTGGGGAAGAAGTTAATTTTGGTGATTGTGAATTTTGATCATGATTAAGTGTTTAGAAGTGATATGAAACCCTACACCCAAACGTGATACTTTGATTTTTGCCAAAACGGACCCCCTAAAGTGTATAACGGGAAAATGGTAACGAAAAACAGGAAAAAATAGGTTAATAAAATGTCACGTCAGATTTATTACTAATCATGGCTACATTAGGAAGATTAGCATATTCATGGCACATAAAAGAAAAAATAAAAGTTGAATGTCTATAAAAGGAAAACGGAGAAACTTTAATGTATTTTTAGACCATTAGCCCTTAAACAATAGATACTCACAATTGTATTTTAGATACTTGTGTAAATATAGTAATCACAATTGTATTTTATATAAGAGTTATTTTAGATACTTTTGTACCTAAATATTTTAGATACTTTTATATAACAAGTTTGGAAAACCCGCGCTTCATTGCGGCGGGTTTTGTTTATCGTGTTTAGTTGTATAATAGTTTACATAATAGTTTTGTTACCTTTTTTTCATTTAAGGTTTTGGAGGTATCATATTTGCTTATTGTTTTTTGTACCAAAAATAGTTGTAAATTTGGACCATTTAGTCTCATCCTAACTTTTCTTGCAGTATGATTATCCAATTGCTTCATAAAGCGTACCGCTAGAGGATCTGATACAGATGAACAAATAAATTGATACGCATCTTACAAATGTATACTTACATAACTTTTTTTAAGCATCCATTCTAAGCTTTAAAGTTAACTAAAATGTTTGGTTATGCACACAAAAATACAAAACGAACACAGCAAGATGGATTCCAGATCTTTTAGATGCATTGATTTGATTTTGCAGATGGTCACCATTTACGTGTTCCTCGATATTCAACCGCTGTTCGTATTTCATCCACTATCATTACGATATCTTCTAGACCATTTTCTTTGGCCTGGTCAAGATGCAGGTGAACCAATATCAGAAACTAAACGTCTATTTTGACAAATTTAAGCATTGTAACACAATTGGCAATAAAGGAAAACGATCGTCCAAACTCGACTATAGATATTCATACACAAAATATTTCAGATAGCCCAAATAATGATCTTGTAATCTTTCATGTTGCCACAAAGAGAATAAGGTTGTTTCTAATGAACGCAAGTATGCACTCTTAGTTTTATAGAAGAGTGGTACCTAGGTTTTGTATGCATGATTAGTCGGGAGCGTGCAAATCTATTGAGAAATTAAAACGTTTATGTCGCGACCCGCGAACACATGTTTTTTTATGCGTGATTTACTATTCTACCAGCCGATTAACTAACATAGCGAAAAGAAACTATACATTTACTTTAGAACGAAATGAAGCAAATAACTGGTTCTATATAAACACTTAAGAGAGTTCATGCGGCTCAACTTTGACCCATACTTATATGACCAGTTAACCACATAACATATGCAGATTTATAAGTAATCATGTCTATTAGAGTGATTAGTTATTTAATCTCTATTAATCATTCACTTATCTAACTCTTGCAACTCAACTAAATCATTCTTTAGGTCTAACGTCTCCTGAAATGCAAGAAGAAACAGATTGGGTTTACCTGAAACTTTTGGTCGAAACGCGTAAAAACACCGAGCAACTTTCGCTTGTTGTACATGCTCAACTACTCTGCGCATCTGTATTCTAAACTGTTTAGCCTTTTGATGCATGATCACTTCATAGATTGCGGGTATGGTCACAATTAATGTTTTCTTTTCTTCATACATCACATATTTTTTTGCGTTTCACGTGGGAAGATATCACGTGGTAAATTAAACTCCTTTAAGTTTTTGTATTTTTGCCAACATTATCCGATGACTTAAATGATCATGAGAAGTGACAAAACAGGTCAGTCGGATACTGGGACCAAAAAAGGACAGTTAGGTAGTGGGTCAAATCAGGTCAGTTTGGGCTAAGCTGCAAACACTTGTTTATCATTTTGGATAGAATATGATTATAGAACTTATATAATTAAAACAACATAAAAATCAAATTTCTTTTAATCAAATCATTATGGTTTTCGATCCTTTCGGCCCATTTGACCTTTCGTTCTCATGTAAATACCCATTTATATGTAACCGAACTTAATTACTAAAAACAAATTATAGAAATTACCCGCTTTGATGCATAAACTTGCGCATAGACTGAATGATGGAGTTAACTTCGTTAAGAATCTCTTTCTTATCCGTCGTCAAGTTTTTAGGCCTTTGTTTTGATTTGGTAAAAGGTCTTCCCAGTATAGGACCATCATTTGGTCCCCCAAATGGCTGCGTAGAGTGGTATCTTTTAGGAACCCATCCCTCTTTCTTCTTCCACCCGCATTGGTCCTGTTTCTGTTTTTGTTCTTCCTTCTTGTTCCATCCCTAATTACTCCCCTTATTAGTAGTAGTCTGTTCAGTTGACACTTCAACCTCGTGTTGAGCTTTATTCTCGTCTTTTTCTTGGTTTATGAATCACCCCAACCACTTTATTATTCAGATTTTTCTTTAACCTTTTTACTTTGATTTTAACCCTGTGGTTTATCGGATTCCATAACATGCTCATTAAGTGGTAAAATGTCAATAACAAATTCAAAAACCATAAGTATCAGCATTAGCCATCTCAGCACATAACTTTTACCGTTCCCAAGCCATAGTGAGTTAATTCTTTTCCGCCACTTGGGCATGCTCATAGTTCTCTGCTTGTCTCTTCTTCTCATGTTCAATTGCAGCCCTGAAGGAGTGAACATTATATGAAAACAAATTTTGAATTAAAGAAATCGGCTTATCAAGTGCAGCTCATGACAAAAAAACCAATGATTATATTTTCATATGATTGTAAGAGTTCTATTTATATCAATTTGAAGAGGAGACAATTTTTTTTAAATAGTTAAAGATCCGCGCCAAAAAATCTTGACATAGATTATAATATATTGGCTTCATGAAAAAGCAAAAGTCGGTCAAATCGGTCAGGCGCTACCGGCTTACCACGTTAATATCGCTAGGTCTATTTGAATTATCTAAGAAGCAAACATGTTTGTGTCAATTAAGCTTTACCATTCCAGTTACTCCCATCCGTTCCTGAGTGCAACAACAACCACACACCCGACCCATTTTGTCCAATCTCGCTGGTCATTTATAATCCCCTAATGCTTGGAGAATAGCCTCTGTTGGAATCATCCTGTATAATTAAACAAAGTGTTATCAGATGTAGTATGTTCAGATACCAATTTTATTGCATTATAGGTTCTGTTTTCCGTTGATCAACAGAGGCACAAAAGTACATGTTCAATTGTAATCAGTATCAACCTATTTCAAATAGCTTCATGGCCACGACATAATCTGAGGTCCCATATCTAAAAATAGCTAGATATAGATAAAGATGACATGGTTGCTATCGAAACTAATTTAAATTGTTTGGTTTTATAGAGCTAGCAGGGTTGTAAGCTGCCGTATCAAAACTTAATTATGCATCTTAAAGTAGCTAGTTTTTAAATACAAAGCAAAAAGGGTAGTTTTTCTGACTGTAAGTTTATTCCATCCTCATTCTACCTAACATCTAACACATTATACTTATCAAAATATATCAAAGCATGTGTTGAAGTACTGAACAGAACATTTCATGTCAAATCATGAAACAGTTATCGTTAAAAAGGATTGTATGAAATCTTACCCATATCATATAAGATGATACTAAAAATGACACACATCTATTATAGACGTATTAGCTAATTTCACACTATGTCTACTTTCCTATACTACCTTTAATTTGAAACAAAAATATTATTGAACACTAATGAAGTTACCTGCTAAAAAGACTTGGCGATAACTAATGAATCAATTCGTGTTGTCGATTTTTTTTGTCGCTTCCTCCTCTGTTCATTATTTGATTATGAATGCACGAATTTATTCTAATATCTTAGTATGACCATATCTTAGTATCTTAGTATAAGCATATCTTAGTAAGCAAATCACTATTTACTAAAGTTCTTATATATAAGCAGCTTATAAGTGCTACTGAAAGTTTTTTTTAAAAGGACTGAAAATAAAAGACTAAAAAGGTTATTAAAATATGAGCCAAACACCCCTTAAAACTGCACATTTGCAGTACACGGACCCAAAAACCCTGTAAACGGCTTATAAATTAGACCATTTTAAGCACCATTTAATTTCAAATCGCTGGACAAATTTCTTTAGTTTTGTCATGAAGGAAAATAGAAATGCATACATGTCTAATTAGTGTCATGAAGAAAGCCCGTACCTTTCTTTCTATCTTCCAAAAAGACAACGCATACACTTTTGTATATGAAAATCACTCTGTTGGCTAATGTTCAATTCTCTGCACATTAAAAAACAAAATTTAAGCATAAATATCGACAAACCCAAATTTAAAACAGATTTAAAACCAAATGTACAAATTTCCAGCAATTATTGATTAGTGCTCGAGAAAAGCGTACATATCTGCCATGGCTGCAAACTTAAGAGTTTGCCCCGCCAAGATACGAAGGTTAACGCCTTTATCGAACCTTATTAGAGTTCATCATAGCCTCTAATAGCCAGTCCTTACACCCGGCATAATCGTGAGGCTAGAAAATTGGATCTCAACTCAATCTACATTCAAATTTAGAAACGGTATGGCCCACTGACCTAATAAAAACGCAAATACATAAAAAGGGGCATACATAATTTGATTCATATCAAAAAACAGTAACAAAAAACATGAGCCAGAAATGACCCGTACCTTCAGCTACCAACATAAATACCATCAGTTACCTAAAGATGTTTGGTCCATATGTAAGCTGATTTTTTAAGAAATTAGGACATATATTTATCCTGCAAGACATGGAAGGACCATCATATTCGCATAATCTAAAATTTAGGCTCAGATAAGTGAGCAATCAGATATGAGGATACGGCTGCCATGGCTGCAAACTCAGCAAGCTTGCCCCGCCAAGATGCATGCAATCTGAATTTTGATTATATCTCCTTAGAGACACTCAAATAATTATCATCACCTCAGCCTCTTGTAAACACGACAACTATAAAAGCAGCCTTTGTAACCACGCGTATATCAGATGTGACTATAGCTTACATCAACCATAGACTCGGGTCTAAAAGCATACCGGGACAGACAATCTTAAGGATAAATCGACGCATACATAATTTGATTCATATCAAAAAACAGTAACAAAAAACATGAGCCAGAAATGACCCGTACCTTCAGCTACCAACATAAATACCATCAGTTACCTAAAGATGTTTGGTCCATATGTAAGCTGATTTTTTAAGAAATTAGGACATATATTTATCCTGCAAGACATGGAAGGACCATCATATTCGCATAATCTAAAATTTAGGCTCAGATAAGTGAGCAATCAGATATGAGGATACGGCTGCCATGGCTGCAAACTCAGCAAGCTTGCCCCGCCAAGATGCATGCAATCTGAATTTTGATTATATCTCCTTAGAGACACTCAAATATTATCATCACAACCTCTTGCAACACGACAACTATAACAGCGGCCTTTGTAACCACATTCATATCAGACGCGACTATAACTTATAGCAACCACAGACTCGGGTCAAAAAGCATACCGGGATGGACAATCTCAAGGATAAATTAGCGCATACATAATTTGATTCAAATCAAAAAAATAGTAACAGAAAGCATGAACCAGAAATGAACCGTACCTTCAGCTACCAACAACAATACTACCATCAATTACTTGAATATGTTTGGTCGATAGGTAAGCCGATTTTTTAAGAAATCGGGACATATATTTACGCCTACAAGACATGGAAGGACCATCATATTCGTATAATCTAAACTTTAGGCTCAGATAAGTGAGCAATCGAATATGAGGATACGGCCGTCATGGCTGCAAACTTAGCAAGCTTGCCCCCACCAAGATGCACGCAATCTGAATTTTGATTATATCTCCTTAGAGACGCTTAAATATTATCATCACATCCTTTTGAAACACGACAGCTATAAAAGCAGCCTTTGTAATCACACGCATATCAGACGCAACTACAGATTACAGCAACCACAGACTCGGGTAAAAAAGTATATAGAGACGGACAATCTCAAGGAAAAATCCGCCATGGCTGCAGAATCAGTAACCTACCCCACAAAGGTACGAACAATCTCAAGGATAAATCCGCCATGGCTGCAAAGCTACGAATCTGCCCCGCCAAGCCTCTAGTTAAACCTCACAGTCTCTTAGATTCGTTATCCTTATCATTTTGGCGAACGCAGAGTATATACCACACATACCGCACACCACTTTCTATATCTAGGCATAACCTCTAAAAAATACACGATGCCCCAAATGTAAATTAAAAATCCATTAACCACGTGTGGATACGTACCTAGAGAAACAACTCCCACGTTTGGAAAGATATAACACCACATGACCCCCACGCATAAAAAAATAATGTTAGGGTTAGTGTACTCAGGAGAACGTAGAATACCAAATGGGACTGCCTTTCGTTAAAATAGATTACAGATATTCAAATCGTCACACGCCGATGAACATCGCCACACACCATAGACGGTGGCAACAAACCAATCAGCGGCATCGAAAAGACTGTAGCATTGGAAACAGTCGGCAACAAACATTACAGATATTTAGCCTTGTTCAAATACTTCTTTACCACTGCTAATTTGCACCTGTAGCCCTTTCACTACTGTGGTTTCACAGCAACAACACAAACATGTGTCAGCAAACACATAACCCACAATAATGGTTAACTCATTATTGGCCAAGATTATAAACCGCTCATTGTCACACACCGATCAACATCACCACATACTATAAACGGCGGCAACGAAGAGATCGGTGGCATCGAAGAGACAATTAACCGAATCCAATCATTATAATAGTAAACCATTAACTAAATCAAATTTATCACACCTAAAATTAACCGAATCCAATCTTTATCATAAATAGAAACCCTAACAATCACAAAAAATAGAACCCACAAACCCTAACCCAATAACCCTAATTAGGAGAATCGAATTTAAAAAAATAGAAGATCAAATCGTGCAGTATGGAACCAAATCTAAGAAGATGATGACAAAACCCAAAACCACACAAATATATGTGAATTATGGACATATGGCATTCAAAAAGACTAAGGAAACACTAGTGTTTTACACATAATCAAAAACAAAGATAATGGGTTACAGATGTTAAAAAGCTACAACAACAATGACACTAACCAATTCATTAACCTAGAAATTATAAATTACTAACTACCAAACCTACTATGAACACATATATTGGATTTAAAAATCAACTAACATCCCCACTAAGTGATTTGTGAGTAGCAGTTAGTTGATAAAATAATATATAAAAGAATAAAAAAATGCATTGTTCATTTTGTAAGTGATAGGGAGTCAACATTTAGAAAAGAGTATAATTCCACCAAGCTTATCATAAAAAATAAACATTTTGGCCGTACGTGCACGAGCGGAGTGTATGTTCCTTATCAAATTATTTTTTCTCAAATAAACGTTAATATCTAACATTTGTCGTATAGGTAATTCTGGAGGTATTCTTTGCGTTTGGGATCCTAATGTGTTCATTAAAGATCATGTTTCTTCTTCGGACTATTTTGTAGCTATTATGGGTACATGGACTCCTTCATCCATAAAACTTATTATCTATGTGTATGCTCCTCAAGAGTTATCACAGAAGAGGGATTTATAGGAGTACATTTCTTCTTTGATTAACAAGTGGGATGGCGAAACTGTGATCTTGAGCAATTTTAATGAAGTTCGGACGGAGCAAGAAAAATTTGGTTCCAATTTTAACATTCAAGGTGCTAATGTTTTTAATAATTTCATCTCTTCGACAAGTTTAATTGACCTTCCTTTGGATGGATATTCTTTTACATGGGCTCATTTATCGGCTACTAAAATGAGTAAACTTGACCGTTTTCTCATTTCTCAAGGCCTACTATATTGTTTCCTCACTTATCAAGTTTATGTCTTGATAGACACTTATCCGATCATCATCCGATTATAATGCGTGAATCATCTTTGGGTTATGGTCCCACTCCTTTTTGTAATTTCCACTCTTGGTTTAAAATGGATGCTTTCGATAAACTTATGGAAGAAACATGGCATTCCATTGATATTACAGATACAAATGGTTTGATTTGCATGAAAAAGAAATTACAACTTCTTAAAAACGCAATCAAAATTTGGTCCAAAGAGAATAAGAGAAAGCTTAATGAAGCTAAATTTACTACTCACAACAAGTTAATGGAGTTGGATAAAGCTATTGATCAAGGTTGTGGGAATGATGACATTCTTAATCAACGTACGACGTTAATGAAGGAGCTTAACGATATCAATTCCATTGAAGTCTCAGAGCTCTCTCAAATAGCCCAAGTACGTTGGTCTATTAAAGGTGATGAAAATTCTAAATACTTTCATGGAATTCTCAATAGCGAAAGAACTCAACTTGCCATTCGTGGAATCCTCATGGATGGAGATTGGATCATCGAACCGACTAAGGTAAAAAACGAATTCCTCTCTCATTTTACTAATCAATTTTTGAATCCACAATCTTCTCGTGTTAGTATTGATTTTCAATTCCCCACTCACTTAAATTCTGAGCAAGTTGAAGACTTGGAACATCCCATTACTTACGATGAGATCAAAAAGACGGTTTGGGAATGTGGAACTAATAAAAGTCCTGGTCCTGGTGGGTTTTCATTTGAATTTTTTTGAAAGTACTAGAATATTGTTGACAGAGATGTTGTAGTGGCGGTTTCTCAATTTTTTACTTCTGGTATTTTCCCTTCTGGTTGCAACACCTCTTTCATCGCTTTAATTCCCAAGATCCATGATGCTAAAGTTGTTAAAGATTTTTGTCCCATCAGTCTCATTGGAAGCATGTACAAAACTATAGATAAGATTATAGCTAACATATCGAGTTTCATTATGTCGGATCTAATAAGCGATGTTCAAATGGATTTTGTTGCTAATCCTCAAATTCTTAGTGGGCCTTTTATCCTTAATGAGCTCATCTCTTGGTGCAAACTTAAAAAGGTAAAAACAATGATCTTCAAGGTTGATTTTGAAAAGGCTTTTGATTATGTTGGATGGGACTATCTTGATGACGTTCTCAAGTCATTTGGTTTTGGTGATAAATGGTGTAGTTGGATTTCTAGTTGCTTAAACTCTGCCAAGGGATCAGTGCTCGTTAATGGTAGCCCTACTTCAGAATTCAAATTTCACAAAGGATTCAAACAAGGTGATCCTCTTTCCTCGTTTATCTTCATCTTGGTAATGGAAAGTTTGCATCTTTCTTTCAAGAGATTGTTGGAAGTTAGATTATTCAAAGGTATCTCCATTAACAACTCTCTTATGATCTCTCACTTGTTCTATGCCGATGATGCGATCTTTATTGGTAAATGGGACATTTCTAACATTAATACTATTGTACATGTTTTGAAATGTTTCTTTATGGCTTTTGGTCTCAAAATTATCTAAAAAAGCAAATTAATGTGGATTGGTGTTCAAAAAGAGGATGCTGTTTCAGCAGCTTTAATTATTGGTTGCTCTATGTTCTCTCCTCTTTTTAATTACCTAGGTGTTAAAGTTGGAGCTGCTATGTCAAGACTCAATTCTTGGAATGAAGTCATGATATTCGTCAAAAACCGCTCATATATATATATATATATATATATATATATATATAATACATATACATAAGCAAAGTATCATACAAATTATTATTAGAAAAGAATAATAGGTAATCAACACGGGTATCGTTCTCCTCGATGAGAGGTGAATGAAAATTCACGTTTATGTCGGGAATCAAGCTTGATTATCATAAAAGATTTGGATTTGGTTTCTAATTCTAATAACGCAAATGGAAAGGTAAATAAAAGCATGAAAATCTAAGCAATACAGGTAATTAAAACATTAAGCATTAAAACTATAACGGGACTTAAAAAACGTGACTAAAAACCTAAATTATCAAATTTTAACCCTAAAAATGCAAATTTAATTTCTAACAGTCTTAAATGATAAAAAAAATAGTTTTAGAAAAAAGAATTATGTTTTTTCTTACTTTTATTTATTTTTTTATGAATTAAAAACTAATTTAATCTAAAATTATTATTAAAAATATTAAACTATTTTATAAAAATTCAAGAAAATTACTAAAAGTGCTTTAAGGTATTACTAATGTAAGAAAAATAAAACAGGCAAATAAGCTAAACCTAATAAGCTGTTAAAAAGCAAATAAGCTAAAAAGCTAAAACTGAAAAACTACGTATAAGTAATTAAGTGTGCAAAGAGTTAACAGAAAAGTCCCAAGGGCGAGTTGGTAATGAGAGTGTGTGTTAAAGTGTTGGGCTGTTAAGGAGGAGGTCACAGGTTCGAAACCTGTGACTTTCTTTTTAGTGAAAACATTTTTTTTTCTAAAAAAAACTAATCTATAAACCAAAATAAGCAATTTTAAAGAAATGACTTTTTGACAAAGCTGAAAAATAAGCTAGAAAAAGCTGTTTGAAAGTGACAGTTTTTGGTTTTCTTAAGATTTTAAAATTAAGCTAAACTGTGTGGCTTTTTAGACTCAAATGGCACTTAGAAAAGCAAATAAGCTAACAATAGCCCCTCACCTAGACCTAATAAGCTTTAAATACTAGAAATTAGTAAAGAAAATAAGCTGAAATACTCTAAAAAGCTTTAAGACATGTTGACTCAAATTACATTTTAAGGACTTTTACCTATTTTAACCTAAGATTTAAACAATAATAAGTTGTTAGATATTAGAAAAAGACTCGGTTACCCCATGTATTTTACCGTTTATTGTTGCTCGTAGTTAAGTAATTAATGTATAACATTCGGTAATGGGCCGGGTATTAAACCCAACATGTAAGCCCACTACCAAGGCCTTAAGGCTGGTTTTGTTAGCCCTATATAAGCCTCTTACATACCATGGAAGAGGTGGGTTAGTCATTTACATAATACAAGTTCATTTTCTCTCACAAGAAAGTTCTCTCTCATTTTCTCTCTCTAGATTTGGCTAATACACTTGTCATCCGATTGTGTTATGATTTCCAATATCCTACAATTGGTATCAGAGCACATGGGATGATTAGCTAGATTGTGTGTACGTTTTCTTGGTTAGTTTAGATCAAAAGTTTGGTTTTTTGAAGGTTTATAGTCTTGTTCTTGGTTTTTTTTATCTTGACGTTTGTGATGTTAAAGTTTATGTTTTTATAGTTGCTATAGCCTTCTAGTACCAAGTTGTGCAAAAGAAACCAGGCAAAAACGTTCAAAAGGGTAATTTTTAGGTGTTTTTAGGTGAAAAAACAAAATTTTCCTTCTAGCGAGTTAAGTTACTGTGCGAAGATCTTCATAGCGAGTTAGGTTACTGTACTGGCGAGTTGTTAGAATTGTACACTGTGTGTCAAAAAGTACTGTGTCAGCGACTTATCTTCTTGTGCAGGTAGCGAGTTAGGCAGCGAGTTAACCCTTCTTACAGGTAGCGAGTTGAAGACTAGCGAGTTGGATACTAGCAAGTTGAAGACTAGCGAGTACATGTTTTTGAAGATCTTTATACTAGCGAGTTATGAACAGGAACTCTGTCAGTTTAATTTCTTGCTAGCGAGTTATCAACTCTCTTCCAGCGAGTTACGTATAGCGAGTTATAGGTTTAATTGAAGACAATTTTTCTAGCGACTTGTGAACAGGAACTCTGTCCATTTAAATTCTTACCAGTGAGTTGTCAAGTCTTTTCCAGCGAGTTACAAGGAAGCGAGTTGTGGATTGTTGGACTTCTAGACTAATTCTTTAAACTGACTAATTCTAACCTGTAATCCAAACAAACTTGAACTACAATTCACCATTTCATACCATCAATCACCACTTTTAACACACAATCACTAATCATTGTTCAATCAACTTAATCATTTCATAATCAATTACGATGGCTAATATTTTGAAGACATCTAATGTGCCGGTTTCGATACCCGACCACCTATGCTTGATAGGACTGACTTTGCATCATGGCAACAACGTATTCGACTGTATTGTCAGGGAAAAGAGAGTGGAGTGAACATCCTGAATTCAATTGATAAAGGACCATTTCAGATGGGGACTACTAGAGACACACTTGCTGAAGGAACAGAAGGTGCCCAACAACTTAGTCCTGAACAAGCTCGAGTCTATTCGGATCTTTCACCTGAAGATAAGGATAGGTATAACGCTGACATTCAGGCAACAAACATCCAACTTCAAAGGTTACCAAAGGACATCTACACTCTTATCAATCATTACACAAATGCAAAGGACATATGGGATAATGTGAAGATGCTCCTAGAAGGTTCAAAATTAACAAAAGAAGACCAGGAATCACAACTGTATGATGACTTTGAACACTTCCGTTAGAACAAAGGAGAAACTATTCACGACTACTATGTTCGGTTTGCCAAACTCATCAATGACATGCGGAACATCAAGATGACCATGTCCAGAATGCAGCTGAACTTAAAGTTTGTTAACAATATGTTGCCTGAATGGGGTTGATTTGTAATAGCAGTAAAACTAAACAGAGGATTAAGGGACTCCAACTATGATCAGTTGTATGCTTATCTGAAGCAACACGAGGCACGTGCCAATGAGAACAAAATGATGTTGGATCGATTTACTAAACACACCGTGGATCCTCTTGCCTTGATGTCCAATGTTTCACACCAGCAGTACTATTCACAATCATCTACAACTCTACCATCCACATATGTTCCACTACACTTTACGGACAACACTCCACTTGATTCAGGACTCTCTCCAACTGACAACTTAATTGAGAACTTAACTAACACACTTGCCCTACTCACCCAATCATACAAAACATTCCTACCTCAAACAAGCAATCAACTCAAAACTTCATCAAATATAAGGAACCAAGCCACAGTTCAAGACGGCAGGTTTGTGGTTTAGAATGTTCAGGGTCGACAGAATAAAGGTCAGGGGAACAATGCACGGGGTGCAGGTGCAGCTAGATATGGGGGGCTCAGAACAGAGTTGGGAATGCTAATCTAGGTCAAGCAAGGCAGATTAAGTGCTACAACTGCAACAGTATAGGCCACATAGCAAGGAACTACACTCAGCCTAAGTGACCACAGAACTCAAAATACTTCAAAGACAAGATGTTGCTGATGCAAGCTCAGGAGAATGGGGTGGCATTAGATGAAGAGCAGTTACTATTTATTACAGGTGGACAAGACAACGTTGTTGATGAAGATGTAGATGAGCAACCTGTTTAGGACTTAGCACTCAATGTGGATAATGTGTTTCAAGCTGATGACTGCGATGCTTTTGATTATGATGTTGATGAGGCTCCTACAACACAGACTATGTTCATGGCTAATCTATCATCCGCGGATCCTGTTTATGATGAAGTCGGTCCGTCTTATGTTTCAAACACTCTATCTGAGGTACACGACCATGATCGCTATCAGGATGTTGTTTGTGAACATCATGAAGAACACGAGATGCATGACGATGTACAACCAACCTACGTTGTTGACTCGCATGCTGATTATACGAGTGATAGTAATATGATTCCGTATGATCAGTATGTAAAGGACAACGCAGTGCCAGTTGTACAAAGTAATGTATCTTCTGTACCAAATGATGCATACATGATGATATTAAATGATATATATGAACCGTCTGCCCAATGTGTCTCTGTAACCACACAGAACAATGTAGTTGATAATTCATTGACTGCTGAACTTGCGACATATAAGGAACAAGTTGAACTGTATGAAAGACGGGCCAAGTTTGAATTAACAGAAAGAGAACAAAAGATTGATGAACAATTAAAAATCGTTATCACTGACCGTAATCGTAAAGAAGAAAGTTTGAAAAGGGAACTTCATTTTGTAAAATTGCAACTTACCTCTACCATTAACCATAACAAGTCAATGGTAGAAGAAGTTACGTCTTTGAAAAATGATTTTAAACAGAAAGAAAATAAATACCTTGAAGAATTTTTGGACATGAAAGCTTTAAAAGAAAAGCTCGAGGATAAAATTTACAAAGAAGACCAGTCTCTTCAAACAGTTCACATGTTGTGTAAACCAAAGCCCTATTATGATGAACATAATAAGGTAGCTATTGGCTACAAGAACCCCTTATGCCTAACTCGTGCTCAGCAAGTTCAGCCTGCTCTATATAATGGTCATGAAATTATCAAAACCAATCATGTCCAGGCCATAGTGCACAACTCAGAGGATACCCTAGAGATAGCTGAAATCACTAGGAAGAAAATGAATGACACAATGAAAGACCCAGAGTGTGTGAAAAAGAAAGATAAGATTGCACCACATGATTACTCGAAAGAGAATTATTTAGCGACCTTTACACCATAGAAATAATTGACCCCCGAGCAAATATTTTGGTCCAATGATCCCATCAAGATGAAAGCAGAAGCTCTCAAAGAACAAACCACAGCTTCACGACCAATCAAAGCGTTGACGGTGTATCCTCCAAATACACCTGCAACGCTTGTCCCCAGGGTGCTTCCAACAAAAAGTCAAGTAAAACTTAATATTTTTGCACTTATACAACTTTTTCGGAATTTGAAAAAACTTGTAAAAAGAGAATTACACCAACGGGGCTCACTAAAGGGAAAGGGGTTTTGAACAAACCAAGGAATGTTACCTCACCGAGGTCATCCCATTCTTCAAAACACTTAAAGAACATTTTGAGAGAATTCAAAAGGCTTTAACTAAAGAAATTAAAGAAATGAAAGACATTTTTGAAGAGTTGAAAGCTGAAGTTGACCAAAATGTTATATATAGGAAGCATGATGAGATTGAGTAGAAAAATCTTCTTATTGCAAATGATAATTTAATTGATGATTCCTTGTCCAAAGAAGTGTTTTATATTGCAACGAATTCTGAGCTTACTGTATTTAAATTTACTGAAATGCATGAAGCCTACACCATTGTTCAAACACGTTGTCTGGAACTTGAAGCAGAGCTTTCTAAATTACGAGATAAGGTTCAAAAAGATGATCATACTGAATTAGTAAAACGTTTTTCCAATCTTGAGGTTAATAACTTAAATTTACAGTTAAAGTATCAAAACCTTGAAGAAAGTTTTGGAAACAACCCATCTTCACCCGCTCGAGATACTCTTGATTTTGACTCGGTCTTTGTAATTGAAAAAAATGAAAGCTTCAATTCAAGGAAAGGACAACGCCATCAAAAAATTGAGAATGCAAATCTCTCAATTAAAAGCGACCCGTAGTGAAGCAGACCGTACTCTTGATTTCAGGGCTTTAGATTTTCAGATCATCCAATTAACTGAAAAAGTTACCACCCTTCAAGAACAAAATGAGTTTTTTAGGGCAGAAAATTCAAAAGTTAAGCAGCATTACAAGGAATTGTATGATTCTATTAAGATCACGCTTGCTAAGCATATAGAATAGACAACTGCTTTAACCACTGAAAATGAGAATCTGAAAGCCCAGATACATGAAAATCTGCAATGCAACACCATAGATTCTGTTAAACCAAGAGTTCTTGCGCCCGATAGGTATGCTATAGATGTTGAACCGATTTCCCCTGTAACATTAGAACAATAGGAAGTTTTTCCTCTGGATTATCTCAAGCATCTTAAGGAAAGTGTTGAAACCCTTCGCGAGATAGTAGAGGAAGCTAAGGTTGAAAGACCATTAGATAGATCACTTGCATCTGCTTGCCTTTATACTAAACACTCGCAGGAACTATTAATATGCGATTGACACTTGTCCTAAAGACTTTCATCAAAAAGATAAAAAGCATGCCTATACCTCTTTAAATAAGAAAAAGCAAGTTACTTTTGAGGATCAATCGGTAACGTCCAATAATAACACACACAAACATTTAGAGCAATGAAACATTCAGAAGACTAATGTCCATGTGCTTCCTCCTACAAGAGTAAACAGTTGCACTAATGTTAGCGGATCACAGTGTAAGAGCAATACCAAGAAAAATAGGATCTCACCGGCTAAAAGTGTCAACAAGAAGAAAGTAGAAGAACACACTAGGACCAATAAGTCTAGTTTGAAAACCATAAATCATGTTGATTCTAGTATTAGCTCTAAGCGTACTGTAATTAAATTCTGTTTGCCAAACATGTAACAAATGTTTAATTTCTGCAAATCATGATGTGTGTGTGGTTGATTATTTGCAATCTGTTAAGGCATCCCCCTCTATTCATAATATTCATAATGTTGTGCGCAAAGTTAAGCAAGTTTGGAAACCTAAGCAAGTTAGGCAAGTATGGAAAGCCACAGGAAAAGTGCTTACCAGTGTTGGTCATCAATGGAGACCCACGGGAAGAATATTCACTTTAGGAGAACAGTGCCCTTTAACTAGGCTCACTAAACCCAAAGTAGTATCTACTAATCAAACCGAGAATCAGGCTATTACTTGTGCTAACCAACAGGAACCCAACCAAAATTGGGGATCCAACTTTCCAAACTCTCCATCTTCGTCTGTTTTCAAATGCAGGTCATACAGATCGTCCTTTGGTATTTGGACTCAGGCTGTTCAAAACATATGACGGGGGATCGCTCACGGCTCGGGAATTTTATGAAAAAGTTCATCGGGACAATTAGATTCGGGAATGATCACTTTGGTGCTATCATGGGTTATGGAGATTATGTGATTGGTGACAGTGTAATCTTTAGGGTATACTATGTAGAAGGACTGGGACACAATTTGTTTTCTGTCAGACAATTTTGCGATTCTGATCTAGAAGTTGCATTCAGGAAGCATTCTTGTTTTGTTCGAGATACCAATGGTGTTGAATTAATTAAAGGATCTTGTGTTTCTAATTTGTACACTATCTCAGTTGAAGACATGATGAAGTCATCCCCGATTTGCTTACTTTCCAAAGCCTCCAAGAACAAATCATGGTTGTGGCATCGTTGTTTGAACCACTTGAACTTTGGTACCATCAATGACCTTGCAAGAAAGGACTTAGTCAGAGGTTTACCTAGATTGAAGTTTGAGAAAGATCATCTTTGCTCCGCATGTCAACTAGGAAAGAGCAAAAAGCATACCCACAAACCCAAAATTGAAAACACCAACTTGGAAGTTCTTAATACCCTTCATATTGATCTATGTGGACCGATGCGAGTGCAAACTATTAATGGGAAGAAATACATCTTAGTCATCGTTGATGATTACTCTCGTTTTTTAGATCGAAATATGAAACCCTAGAGGTCGTCATCAAATTTTTAAAGCAAATACAAGTCGGTCTCAACAAAACTGTTAGATACATCCGTACTGATAATGGTACAGAATTTGTCAATAAGGATTTGACTGAATATTATGAACGTGTTAGCATTTTTCACCAAAAGACAATTCCGAGGACTCCACAGCAGAACGGCGTTGTCGAAAGACGGAACTGTACTCTTGTTGAGGCTGCTAGGACAATGCTAATATTTTCTAAGGCCCCGATGTTTCTATGGGCAGAAGCTGTTGCTACTGCTTTTTACACCCAAAATTGATCCCTCATTCACACTCATCATAACAAAATGCCATATGAGCTGGTGCATGATAAGAAGCCTGATCTTACTTTTTTCCAAGTCTTTGGTGCTCTTTGTTACCCTACAAATGACAGCGAGGATCTTGGAAAATTACAACCAACAGTTGATATTGGAATTTTCGTTGGTTATGCACCAAGCAGAAAGGGTTATAGAATCTATAACAAAAGAACCCGACGAATCATGGAAACTATTCACGTTCAATTCGATGAGTTGTCTGAGCCGATGGCTCCTGTGCAACTCAGTATAGGACCCGCTCCTACGTTTCTGATGCTTGGACAGATAAGTTCAGGGCTCGTACCTAATCCGGTTCCTGCAGCACCTTATGTACCCCCACAAATAAAGAACTAGATATTTTATTCCAACCAATGTTCGATGAATACCTAGAACCTCCTCGTGTTGAAAGACCGGTTTCTCCTGCTCCAGCAGTTTCAGTTCCAGTCAATTCAGCCGGTACACCTTCATCTACTACCATTGATCAAGATGCACCTTATCCAAGTCATTGACTGTCATCTTCGGCATTACAATCTCCAAGTATACATCAAGGCGTTGCAACTGAATCTACCATCAGGGAAGACAATTCTTTTCCTCCTATTGACAATGATCCCTTCGTAAATGTGTTTGCTCCGGAACCTACTTCTGAAGCATCATCATCCAGGGATGTTAGTTCAGCAGAATCAACCTATGTCACTCAAACACTTCATCATCTAGGAAAATGGAGCAAGGATCACCCGCTTGATAACGTCATTGATAACCCATCTCGACCGGTATCCAGCAGAAAACAACTTGTGACCGATGCCTTGTGGTGCTTGTATAACTCTGTACTATCAAAATTTGAACCAAAGAACTTCAAATCTGCAATAACTAAAGATTGCTGGTTTCAAGCTATGCAAGATGAGATTCACGAATTTGATCGACTTAAAGTATGGGAATTAGAACCTCAACCAGATTGTGTCATGATTATAGCTCTCAAGTGGATTTACAAAGTTAAACTTGATGAGTACGGTGATGTTTTGAAAAACAAGGCACGGTTGGTGGCCAAGGGATATCGACAAGAGGAGGGAATTGACTTCGAGGAATCCTTTGCACCAGTTCCACGCATCGAGGCTATAAGAATCTTCATTGCCAATGCCGCTAGTAGAAATGTAACCATTTATCAAATGGATGTGAAGACAACATTTCTTAATGGCGAATTGAAAGAAGAAGTGTATGTTAGTCAACCAGAGGGTTTTGTTGATCCAGACCATCCGACACATGTTTATCATCTGAAGAAGGCACTGTATGGTTTAAACCAGGCTCCTCGGGCATGGTATGACACTCTGTTATGGTTTCTTCTGGACAACAAGTTTTCCAAGGGTGCAGTAGACCTGACTTTATTCACTCGGAAAACAGGCAAACATATTCTTCTTGTTCAAATTTATGTAGATGATATCATATTTGCCTCGACCGACCCTAAAGTGTGTGACATTTTTTCCAATGAGATAAGTTCTAAATTCCAAATGTCAATGATGGGACAAATGTCTTTTTTCCTAGGTTTACAAGTTTCTCAAAATCCAAAAGGCATTTTTATTAATCAATCAAAATTTTCTCTAGAAATATTAATGAAATTTGGGATGGATTCGTGTGATCCTGTTGATGCACCCATGGTGGATCGGCTTAAACTGGATGAGGACCCCTTAGGGACTCCAGTTGATCAGACTCGATTTCGTAGTATGGTTGGCTCCCTAATGTACCTCACTGCCAGCAGACCCGACCTTGTATTCGTTGTATGCATGTGTGCTAGGTATCAGGCATCGTCTACCGAAAAGCATCTTGAAGCACTTAAACGGGTCTTTCGGTATCTTAGAGGAACCATTCATTGGGGACTTTGGTATCCAAATGACACCGCTATGGCACTAACTGTCTATGCAGATACAGACCAAGCATGTTGTCAAGACACACGAAGAAGTATGTCAGGAAGTGCTCAGTTCCTTGGGGATAAATTAGTCAGCTGGTCATCAAACAAACAGAAGAGCACTGCGATTTCAACCACAGAGGCTGAATACATTGCCATGTCTGGATGCTGTGCTCAGATACTTTGGATGAGGTCACAGCTTTCACACTACGGCTTTGCCTTCAATAAAATTCCCATGTAATGTGATAATCGCAGTGCCATTGCTCTCTGCTGCAATAATGTCCAGCACTCCCGGTCCAAGCACATTGACATACGACGCCATTTTATTCCAGAGCAAGTTGAGAAGTGCGTGGTTGAATTGTACTTCGTGACGACGGATTATCAGCTTGCGGACATATTCACCAAGGCATTACCAAGAGAACGGTTCGAATTTCTACTTTCGCATCTTGGTATGAAGAGTATGTCTCCAGAAACCCTTAAACATCTTCAGGAAGGAGATGAGGAGTAAAGGATGGTCTTCATATATCCTATGTATATATGTACATACTTAAACACAAAATCAAAATACAAAAATATAAAACCTACAAAAACCATAAAAATCAGAAAATAGAAAATACCAAAAATAGTTTAAAGACATGTCTTTCGTTTATCGATAACATTTACGGACCTAGAAATGTCATTCAATAATGACACGGGTCTTTAAATGAAGCTCGAACGAAAGTTCAAACTTTTCAAAACATGTCTTAATGGCTTGCAGTTATTTTAGACTGCAACCCGTTTTTCACATTGAGAAAAGCATGTCGCCAAAAAGACGGCTGTTCCTGACAACGGGTGATTAAGTTTTCCCGGGCATGGATTACTTTATATCCATGCAACTCCGACCTAATATATGTTTCAGTGCGTTATTTCTTGATTTAGAATAGAAGTCTTCTCTCTTTAACCAAATGATTTTTCGTTTATGATTCTTCAGAAAATTATTTGTGTTACCCACGGTGGAAAAGTGTTGTTTGAAAATTAATCAGACATGAATGTTTTTAAATTTGACACTCAATCAACGACTACAGCTCTTTTAATAGAAAACGGGTCATTGATTGAGGGGGAGAGTGATTTCAAATTTATAACATCTAACGGGCATTTTAATTAATCAAATAATTAATTGATAAAAGGTTTTTGTATTTAACGGGGTTACAATTTGAAGAGAAGTTAAATTTATTTTACCTCAAAAGGCCAAATTTGTCAATAATTTGTGAGTTTAGGGACTTATGTGCAATTTGCTAAATGTTTCCTAGGCTTGTATAACTATAAGGACCAAATTTGCCAATGTGTGAAACTATTACTAGTATAAATAGGTTTAGCGACTTAAGGTTGGTCAAACATTTAACATTTCTGGTCAAACTTTTCTCTCAAAAAACCACTCTCGCAACTCGCTAGCTTGATCTTTGGTTGATTCGTGATTTCTATGACTTTTAGTGATAAGGTAACTTTTGTCTTATGTTCTATATCTTATAAACTTCTTATATCTAAAGTTTGGTTGCCTAAATCACTCTGAATCGTTATAAATCAATAAGTTCGGCTAGTTTCATCATCTAAATCATTATTTGTGCTTAGAATGATATTTTGTTTGCCGGGTTAGGGTTAGAAAGTATAAATGATGCATCGTCTATGCCTGAATTGCATTCCCTTTCATCATATTGTAGTCTTGTTAATTTTCGTGGCTAAGGTTGACTTTTTATGGTCAAAAATTAGTGTTTGCTGTTGTTTGTTGTTTGTGAAAGTTGAAAAATGTTTGATGATGTGGTCTAAGCATAAAACATGTGTTTCCTGGATCTTATTTGCTCGTATAAGTGATCGTAGGAATTAGCTTGTTAGTTGTGTGCTTGGTAGCGAGTTGGGTGATAATGCTAAGTAGCGAGTTGGGTGATGATTCATAGTAGCGAGTTGATAGCTTTGCATGTTAGCGTGTT